>CM076576.1:995987874-996167132 GCA_034641835.2 Pinus albicaulis
AGAATTTATGTTTTAGATAAATGGGCAAAATCTCGGTAGGTGAAAAAAATTAGGAATTTGTTGCTAGATTAGCTCCAGGTTGTTCGGAGGGAGTTAATGCATCCTAAATTTGATGTGAGAGGATTTATGAGGCAGTTAGCTTCTCCTTGCTATAAATTCTCCTTGCTATAAAACGGGTATCCATACGGATGGTTGAGTGTGTAGGGAGTTTGTAAATCTCCTGGCCCCAGTTAATGGGTGCTATGCTTATGTTGTGTGGTAGCCACACAACAATTAATCGAGGTATGTTGGAGTGCGTTGAATTTCTGGTGCGCTGAATTGCCTGGTGTTGCTGGAGCGCTGGTGCTGCGTGGAGTTCCGAAGAACCATGGCCGTGTAGAACTGTGTAAATGTTGTTGAATTGACCAGGGGTCGTTGGTTTGGGCACGAAATTGGCCAGGGGTCGTATCTTGCCTCTGCGCCATTTAATAACAGTAAGCCAGCATTGTTTTCCAGCGTGGAAGTGCGTTGCTTCTCTTGCAGCGCTTGTCTGATTGAGTTGAATTAACATTGCACAGTATTAAACAGCCAGATTGCACAGTATTAAACAGCGCTGGTGGGTGATTAAAATCTGCTGGTAATTTTTTTCTTTAAACCTGCGTGGAGGTGAATCGGCAGCATTGAAACGTGACTTCTGAACGCGAACGCGTGGACTGGTGTGCGGTTGACAGAACAGTGTTGAAGGCGTGGTGCAGCTAGAGTGCGTGCCTGGAGGTGCTGTGCAGAGGCGTATTGCTGTTCAAGCTGCGTGGAGGTCGTTTGTTCCACCTAACAAACACATTCAGCGCCGTTGACCAGTTATCATATGGTAAATCATTATGCCATTTAAAACGAAAATTCGCATTGAACAATGAGATGGACTGCGCGCTGAGAACATTGAATGGTTGGTCAAATGCCATTTAAAACAAAACTGCAAAAACGTGAGTTGTTTACCAAGTTCTTTATTAAAATCGTTTTTTGAGTATCGATGGTATGTAAGTGCCATTTTTTAAATCGATTTGTATGGGCTTTGTTGTGGTTACAAGTTAAGTCGATGTTATTAAAATTGCCATTTCACATGGTATTTAAAATCGATATTTAAAACCGATGTTATAATAAATCGATTTGGATTGTATTTAAAATCGATATTTTTTAAATAATCGATTTAAATGGGCTTTGTTTAAATTGTAATATGCCATGTGTATATGGTATTTAGGCCCTTTTTTTAAGGTGGAGTTTAATACCATTCGCATATGGTATGAAAGCAAAGGCATATAAGTGCACATTGCAGAAATTTGTATGTGAAGTACAAAGGGCAGATATTTGTTTGTTTTTTAAAGGCAAAGGCATTTTTTAAACACAAACTTCATTGATTTAAAGTTGGTTTTTTGGAGATTATTGTGTTTTTTGCTGATACAAGATGGCGAAAACTCAAAATGCCCGGTTTGAAATTGAGAAGTTCAATGGCAAAAACAATTTCGAGATCTAGAAGCTAAAGATGCACGATCTGCTGGTTCAACAAGGTGTGGCGAAAGCACTGTTGGGGAAAAGCAAAAAGCCTTCTTCCTTGACGGAGGATGAATGGGATGAGTTGGATGACAGAGCTCTGAGCGCAATTCGGTTATCTCTGGCGGATGACGTTCTATTCAATATTGTGTCAGAGAAGACCGCCGCAGGCCTGTGGTCGAAGCTTGAGAAGCTTTACATGACAAAATCCTTGACAAATCGGATTCTCCTGAAGCGACAGCTTTATGGTTTGCGAATGAAGGAAGGTACCTCGATTACTGACCATCTGAATGTTTTCAATACTCTATTGGTACAATTACAAAGTCTAGATGTAAAATTTGATTCGGAGGATAAGGCAATAACTCTATTGTGTTCATTGCCCAAATCGTGGGATCACTTTGTTACTTCCATAAGCTTTAGTACTGCAGACATCCTTGAGTTTGACGATGTGGTTGGAGCTTTGTTGTCTGAGGAGACGAGGAAGCGGTCGAATGCTGACACCTCTACATCAGAGGCAATGATGGCTAGAGGTCGTTCAAGAGAAAGACGCTCTGATAAGCGCAGCGATTCGCGTTCAAAGTCGAAAGGGAAGAAGAGCAAAGTAAAGTGCTGGTTTTGTGGCAAATCGGGGCACTTGAAGAAAGACTGCTGGAAGAGACAGCAAACAGAGAAGAAAGGAGACTCTTCGACAGAGAAGAAGGAGGCAAATGCGACAGATACAGGTTCGGCATCTGGTTCAGGTATGAGCGATGAAGTGTTGTCTGTTAATATGTCAAATCATGATCAACATTGGTTGTTAGATTCCAGTGCATCAAACCACATGTGTATTCATAGAGAATGGTTTAAGACGTATAGATCAGTTAATGATGGAGTCGTGTACATGGGTAATGATGTCACATCTAATATTGTTGGGATAGGAAGTATACAACTGCAAATGTTTGATGGCACAACTAAATTGTTAACAGATGTGAGACATGTTCCAGACTTAAGGAAAAATTTGATTTCTTTAGGAGCATTGGATACGAATGGATATAAAACTGTAATTCAAGGTGGAGTTATGAAAATCTACAAAGGTATTTTACTAGTAATGAAAGCTAAGAAAGTAGGAAATCTGTTTCAGTTAGAAGGAAGAACAGGGTCAGTTCATGTGTCTACGGTGTCTGAACATGACAATAGTTCCATTCGCCTATGGCATCAAAGGTTGGGCCATATGAGCGAAAGAGGGTTAAAGATTTTGGCTGATCGCAAGTTACTTCCTAATCTAAGGTCTGGAAAGTTAGATTTCTGTAAACATTGCTTGTTTGGAAAACAAAGTAAACAAAAATTTAAAACAGGCAAACATACTAGTAAAGGGATACTTGATTATATTCATTCAGATGTTTGGGGTCCAGCTCCTACAGCGTCATATGGTAGTTCGTCGTATTTTGTATCATTTATTGATGACTTTTCTAGGAAGGTGTGGGTCTACATGTTGAAAAGAAAGTCTGATGTTTTTTCAGTTTTCAAACAATTTAGAGCATTGGTAGAAAACAGCACTGGTAGAACAATAAAGTGTTTAAGAACTGACAATGGTGGTGAGTTTACTTCCAAGGAGTTTGACAGCTATTGCAAGGATGCAGGGATCGAGAGACATAAGACCACGGTTTATACTCCTCAGGAAAATGGAGTTGCTGAACGCATGAGCAGGACTCTTCTAGAGAGAGCAAGGAGTATGTTGAGTAACGCCGGGTTGCAAAAGGAGTTGTGGACGGAAGCGGTGGCAACAGCTTGTTATGTGATAAACCGATCTCCATCGACGGCAATAGACTGCAAGATTCCGCAAGAGGTATGGAAAGGACACCCTTGTGATTATTCTAAACTCAGAGTGTTTGGTTGTGATGCATATGCTCTAGTACCTAAACATCAGCGAACTAAATTAGATCCAAAGTCTAAAAGGTATATCTTTGTTGGGTATGGTGTTGGAACAAAGGGATATAGATTGTGGGATCCTACTACCCGCAAAATCATCATCAACAGAGATGTAAAGTTTAATGAATCCTCTCTTGCACAGTTAGATGTAGATAGTGAATTGAAACAGGATGATGTATTTGATTTTCAGCACATTCAGTTTGACAGCACTTCTAATGATAGTCATGATGACCATAGTTCAGATACTAGTCATGAACAGGTTTCAGAATCAGATTATGAACAGGGTTCAGATGTAGGTCATGAACAGGTCTCAGATGGTGATCGACAAGAAGTTCCTACAGATGGTAGTCAGCCAATTACGGAAGCACCAGAAACAGCTTTAAGGAGGTCTACAAGGATAAAATGTGCTCCTAGAAGGTATGATGATTATGTTACTTCAGTTGCATTTACTGCTAATGACGATGAACCTCTGTGCTATCAGGAAGCAATAGAAGGTTCGAAAAGTGACAAGTGGAAAGCAGCCATGAAGGACGAAATGATGGCCTTGAGTAAGAATGGCACATGGGATCTGGTTGAGCTTCCGAAAGACAGGAAAACTGTGGGGTGTAAATGGGTTTTCAAGCTGAAACGGGTGTGAATGATACGGAGGACAGGTACAAAGCGCGACTGGTTGCAAAAGGGTTTTCTCAGAAAGCAGGCATTGACTTTCATGAGATTTTTTCACCAGTTGTTAAAATAGTTTCAATTCGAATTGTGTTAGCTTTAGTTGCTTTGTTTGATTTAGAGTTACAGCAACTAGATGTTAAGATTGCTTTTCTACATGGAGATCTAGATGAGGAAATTTATATGGAACAACCGGAAGGGTTTGTTCAGCATCGCAATAAGAAATTTGTCTGCAGGCTCAAGAAGTCATTATATGGCCTGAAGCAGTCGCCTCGACAGTGGTATAAGAAGTTTGATTCTTTCATGTTGAGTCAGAAATATGTTAGAAGTGAATATGATCATTGTGTGTATTTCAAGCAATTGAAAAATGGCATGTTCACTATCTTAGTGTTGTATGTTGACGATATGCTTTTAGCAAGCAAAAGCATTGATGAAATCAACAGGTTGAAGACTCAGATGGCAAGGACATTCGATATGAAAGATCTAGGGGGAGCAAGACAGATTTTGGGCATGGAGATTTTCAGAGACAGGAGCAATGGTAAGCTATGGCTATCACAACAAAAGTATATTGAGAAAATACTTTTGAGGTTTGGTATGAATAATGTGAAGCCTGTGTCAGTCCCTTTCACTTCCCATTTCAAGCTTTCTTCGGGTTTATGTCCTAATACAAATGAAGAAAAGGATTATATGTCTCAAATTCCATATGCCAATGTAGTAGGATGTTTGATGTATGCGATGGTTTGTACTCGACCAGATATTTCACATGCAGTTGGGGTTTTCAGCAGGTACATGGCAAATCCGGGTAAAGAACACTGGTTAGCAGTGAAATGGGTGCTTCGGTACTTGAGAGGCACAAGTAGTTATTGTATCACTTACAATAAGAGTAGTGAATTTGTTTGCGGATATGTTGATTCTGATTTTGCGGGTGATTTGGATAAGAGAAGGTCAACTTCAGGGTACGTCTTTACTCTTGCAGGTGGAGCTATCAGCTAGATGTCAAAGCTACAGAACATTGTTGCTTTATCCACTACTGAAGCAGAATACATTGCTGCTTCTCATGCTTGCAAAGAGGCGGTTTGGTTGAAAGGTTTGCTTGGTGAATTTGGTAGGTTACAGGACAACATCAGGTTACTTTGTGATAGTCAAAGTGCAATACATTTGGCTAAGAATCCGGCCTATCATAGTAAATCAAAGCATATTCCAGTTAAGTACCATTTTGTAAGACAGGTTATTACTGAAAGGGGAGTCTCTCTTGAAAAGGTGCATACAAAGGAAAATTGTGCAGACATGTTCACGAAACCAGTTTTGTTAGAGAAGCTACGCTGGTGTTTGGCTTCTCTTGGCTTGCAGAAAAGATAAAATAATAAAGAACAGGGCATCAGGCTAATTGTTGTCAAGGTGGAGATTGTTGAGATTTTCTGTTTTGAATAAAATAGGCAAAATCTCAGTAGATGACAACAATAGGAATTTGTTGCTAGATTAGCTCCAGGTTGTTGGGAGAGAGTTAATGCATCCTAAATTTGATGTGAGAGGATTTATGAGGCAGTTAGATTCTCCTTGCTATAAAACAGGTATCCATACGGATGGTTTGTGAGTGTGAGAGTTTGTAATCTTACGATTTTGATTAATGAAATCACTATACACCTATGTTGTAGAGACGTAACTCGAATGGTTGGGTGAACCACGTTAAACTCTTGCTTGTCTCATGCTTTCTGTGTGTGTGTTAATTGTGTTATGTTCTGCTGTGTTAAACTCCATGACTAAGCCATCGCGTATACTCAAGCCCGATAAAATTCAATTGGACAGTAGACAGAAGAAGGATAAGGACGTAAACGCGATAAGAGAGATGTGAACACGGCAAACCATATATTTGTAGTTAATGGATGGGCAGTATATGTTATTCTTTTTTATTTAACCAACAAATTGTTGGATTGGTGGCATATATTGTCTCTATTCATTAATGGGGTATATATTGTCTGCACTTATTAATGGATTGATAGTTTCATATATATATTGCAGTCTTATTGTAATATACATTTATATTTTACATGGGAATGCAAGGAGTTATAAAAAATTTATACAAGTTAACCACTAACATTAACATAACATTAACATTATAGATTGTACACATTAACATAGATTGTACGATGTATTGTATTCATTTCACCATTCTTGTAGTCATTACATACTTGACATTATGAACATCACAACAAGAAAGGAATCAACATCATCAGCTTACACAATAATCAATCACATCATTGAACACCAATATACCCTAGAAACTTCTTAGGGTGAAAACCAACAAATGTTTAATTTTATTATTAAATGCTCATGAGGGTGTTCAGCCCTCACTCAATGCCTTATAAAGGAGACCATTCGTTAACCATTGCTTATAAATTTTACAAAGAAATATACAAATATCTAGCTTAAAGCCATTACAAAAAATATGATAGCTTTTTACCACTAATCTTCATATCTTCATATCTTGGTGGCAGGGATGTACCTACAATAGACCGTTATACATTGGATCATCCTATAGCTTGCACTCATCTGCATGGACCATAATCATTTATGTGCCACTAGGGTAAGCGTAATATTTCCTTTGTACATGTCACCGTCATTCCCTGCTAATGATGCCTTCAACATACATTGATGTCAAGATTCATAAAGTATTTATCAGTTATTTCATAAATCTATACGAAAGGAGCTTCTCCATTTAGTTATATATATTCATGACATGAAAGTAAAATACCTTGACATCCTCCCTTTAACAGCACATACTGCATATGTGCTAGTTATAAGTCATCACATTAACTGATGTTTCACTTGCATAAGCACACATTCTTGCAAGACAATAGCTACATATCCTAAGATTTTCTTTAAGAGAAACTGATACCTCAGTTACAATATTCATGCATGCAATTTACATAAATTTAATCAAAATAACTAACCCTTAAGCTATTACCTTTGGTGCATGGAACGAAAGCTAACATAACAAATGTTGCCCCCATGCATGCAAATGCATATAGATTCCAAAAGAGTCTTCCCAAAAGAATGCTTACACAACAAAGCACATAGCTTCCAAGAGAGTCTTCTCAAAGGAATGCTTAACACAATAGAGCATGGAAACGCAAGTTTTCTTTCTGTAACACTAATGTAATAAAGCATACGAGTACATGTCTTTTTTTCTCAAAGATTATACTAACAATCCTTTCCAATGTAGTCTAACACAACATGCTATCTTTCCCACATACAAATATGTATATTATTTCCAATGAAAGTTAATACAAATATTGCATGACTATGCATGATCTTATTCTAAATAAAACTAACATAATAGTTATGATAGCATAAGAACTCGTATATAATTTTTCATAACGAAACATGATAAGTCAATATTTCTTCTATCCATGCAAATAACATATCTCTATAACAAAATAGTTATTTCTTCTTAATGTACGTAACACAAGTTCCCTTCTTGTAATTACATATCATTAACTATTATTTTCATGTAAGGATATACATAATTATTTCTCAAAAAGGAAGTTAATATAACTTATTTTCTTTATGTAGTTCTCATGCTTCCCTTTCATGAACTTATAATAGATAACCATCTTTTATGCACAAAGCTAGGAAACCATAATCAATATTAACTTAACCTTTTATACACCTAAGTCAAGAACCATCCATGGAATCTTTTCAAGAAGTTACCCTTTTCAAGAAAGTGGAAGGCCTTTTTAAAATAATTACCAAGCTAACTTTTTAAACCAAGCAAGTTAAGTCAAAATACCCAATATACAACACAAAAATAACTTTTTTTTTACCCACCAGAACATGTAACTTTTGCAAACCCTTGAAAAGGAATTAGCACAATGGACTTATCTTTCACACGTAAGGTGAAGATAAGTTATGTTATTTATGTGTATAATTTTTAGAAGGTAATTCCATAATATATTATCTTTAACCACAAAGACACATTTAGCCTTAAAAAGGGAAATACCAACTTATTATACCTTCCCATGAAATATTTTCTCATATATTTATATCATCTGGATATGAGAATAAATAGAAAAATAAGTCAAGTAAATAATTAAATAATCAATGGTGAATTTGTTTCAGTAATATCTCAATAAACTAATGAAATAACTTTTAAAAATGAGAAAAATATTTATTATTCTTTACTATTTTCCCATAATCCCACGGAAATATATATGATATATATTTTTTATATATGCACTTCTTTCCAAGAAAATAGATTTATTAATAACCATGCAATCAATATATTTTTTCTTAAAATAAAACATATTGGACATACTTACCTCAGGACAACGCTCTTAATAAGAACTTCTACTATGCCACAATATGTGAGTGGTGGCCAAGATGTGGGATCATGATGTGAGATCAGGGCTGGAGAGAATCAATGCCTACTCCTTTCCTTTAATTTTTAACCCACTAGTTTCCATTCAACTGCACACTGTCATTGTTGCATTTTCAACCCGCAGGTCTCCATTTTCAACCTACTAGTTTCTCGTTCAATTGTATACTCTCGTCCTCGCCTATTTAACCAAATTTTTTCAAGAATCGGTCTTGTTCTCCTCTCTGTCGAGTGAGTGCAGACCCGCTGGTTTCTCATTCCATTTGCACAGTCTCCTCTCAGCCAAGTGAATGCATAGAACCATAGTATGCCTCTCAGGGTATCGTTAATTGTCCTCAATTTGTTGATCATCAAAACCATGTAAAACTTCCCAGGGCCTGAAGATCTGGGTAGCTGAGAAAAATCGCACCTTGAGTATATGGAAAAGTGTACACACTCACTCTTTAGAATGGAACGCCGAACTTGTGCGGACTTAACTCCACACCCATATAGTTTATTCTCCTCCTCCCTTACCTATTTTCACCGATATATGGAAAGAATTAATACACAATTATCAATAATTCGTCTTACAACAGACTGAATCTTGATTCCAGCTATTCTTGGTGGAAACGGTAATAAAATTATATTCGTAATTATATAATTTTTACCGAAGCTTCTAAGGTAGGTGTGTTACATACTCCCCCCTTGAAGAGAACACCATCCTCGGTGTGGTTCTCTCACTGAGTCTTAAACTTATACTCATGATATAATAATATAAACAACCCAAAGGGGGTCCTTCCCCTTCACATTGAAACACTTCTGTTTCCTTAAATGTCATTAATTGAAGCAATAATGTTTTTATCCATAGTCATATGCAGATATAGCTCATAAAATATTCCATTTCCATTTTTAACCACCTATCCATTATTCAAATTCATAAAAATATAGAAAAATACTATACCAACTTACCATTACTTACCAATTACTATTGGAAGTAATAATGGCTTTTACACAAGCTCTCTGAGAATTCTTGAACAACCCATCAACACTCCATGGAAAGAGCTTGTAATGTATCACTAACAAATTCAATCACATTAGTTACATAGTTTTAATCAAATGAAATACTTGCAACTATCAAAAATTCATGCAATATCAAGAGATGTTTTAATCAAAATACTTCCACAAGTACTAAGAGAGCACCAAATTTCTAATCAATGCATCACGTGCACAATGTCTTAGCTCCTGCTAAAGACATCCACACAGTACTTAAAAAAGTACTCATAGAGCACCTAGCTCTCTAATCGTAACAATGGTCAATCAATGCACCATGGGCATATCCTAGCCTCTGTTAAGACATTCAAACAAATCGGTAATAAAATAAATGAACTTATACATTTAGTAATTCATTTTTTGAGTGTTAAGCTCCTTTCCTTTTAACATCTACATAAGATCTTTACACAATCATATAAAAATTATTTTAGTATGATCCATAACTTATTACTTAACTTGTTCCGCTATGAGAACTACAATGGTAAACAAAATGCTCCTCTCAACCCATGGGATTTGGTTTCCACAACCAAATCGAGTAATTTCACATCCAGGCAGTTATTGCACAAAAGAACATTCCAGGTCCAGTATAGATTTCTCTTGGCAACATCATGCATATTCCTCTGACAACGTCCCATATATGAGGAATTTTTGGACCTCCTCCAACAGGCTCCAAAATCAATAGAGTTGCCTCAAGGTTTTCCCTTTTCACCATCTTGGCCAACTCTTTTCCCTTTATGAGATCATATATCTCTAGGGAGAGGAAATTTGGGCAGGCAACTTCCATCAAACCAAGGCCTTCTATCCTTTCACAATTTTTCACAACTGTCTCGCATGTTAAATTTCTCTTTTAGCATTCTTTCCCCCATTATTTAACTTAATGAACCTTATGCACTTTATGCATAAGGAAAAAGAAACTTTATGTACATCATACATCATAATCTCCCTTGATATGTGTCCAATGATATCTATACTATCAGGAAACATGACTAACATACATGTGTTGTACATTATTATTTCACAAATAACAAAATCATGCACATTATAAAATGATACCATGTGTTTATACATTATTATTTCCCAAATAACACAATCATGCACATTATAACATGATACTTTAACATTTACTATTGCAATTCGCATTGCAATGTTTGTGATGTTTTACTTTCATAGGTTTTATATTGCCATTAAGCTAACCATGCTTAATCTCTTCAACGACACTAATCATAAATATGCATTGTTAAAAAAAAAAAATCACTTTCAAAATAATTTTAGTTTCATGCATACAATGTTGTCATGCATACAATTATATACAAATATTATTTAATGTGTATATAACAATAAGGCTTAGGGTAACAGCCCCACGGGTAAAAATCCAACATTTTAACTCCAATAGTGTACTGTTACTGATAGTCTAACACATAAAGTAACTACTTCTTCACAACTTGTAATAATTTTTAATCAAAACCAGTTCATGCATATAGGTTTTATTAGTTAGTCATAGAATACTAACTAATCAATCCCACTAATAATATTAATGCATCCATGACACAACTCATTCAAAAAATAGCTATTCAACAACTAGTTATTTTAGTCAAGTCTCACTACTGGACCCGTTGTGTATTTTTAACATATGAAAGAGTTCATTCAATTTCATTTCAAAAAATTCTATCATCCTCTTCAAGGACTTTCCCCATCTTTTGAATTCATGCATTAGTTTCACACACCATCACTATACACATTCATAATTTTTCAAATAGTGCATGGTAACTTTAGTTATGTTGATTAAATGTATTAGTAATATGTCATATACCCAATATTAATAAAAAATTATCACTTTCACTAGTGAGGACTCAGGTTGTTCATAGGTACAACAAAGGTTTTATTGTCCCTTATCCTCAACAAGATTCCAATGTTATGAAAACCATTTTGCAATAGCATTTATTAATTTTTACTCTTTAGTGTAGTTATAAACATGAATCACACATCTCATGTCAAGAGTAGACTATTGCATATATCATTCAATATATAGATTGCTAGAATCTTATATCAATCAATATGTAGATTTATAGAATCATAACTTAATTGATGTCCAACAGTAGCATACCTCAATTTCTTTTCGCTTAACAAATCCCAAAGGTGCCAGTGATGCAACCTTTAGCTCTGATACCACTTGTAATATACACCGATGCCTCACATGGAAATGCAAGGAGTTAAAAAAAATTATACAACTTACCCACGAGTAACTTATCCAAATCACTATTAAATATTCCTTATTACTCATTAGATAGAATGTTTACCAGTTCATATTGTAACCTTAGTATAGGAATACTAATTTTCTTAACCATTAACAACCTCTATTGTAGTACATTAACATAAAACTGTATGATGTAACCTTGCATCAATTTTATCATTCTTGTAGTCATCACATACTTGACATTATGAACATCACAACAAGAAAGGAATCAACATCATCAACTTGACACAATAATCAATCACATCATTGAACACCAATATACCCTAGAAACCCCATAGGGTGAAAACCAAAAAACGTTTAATTTTATTATTAAATGCTCGTGAGGGTGTTAAGCCTTCACTCAATGGCTTATAAGGGATACCATCCCTTAACCATTTCTTATAAATCTTACAAGGAAATATACAAACATATAGCTTAAAGCCATTACAATAAATATGATAACTTTTACCCACTAATCTTCATATCTTCATATCTTGGAGGCATGGATATATCTATAATGGACCATCGTACATTGGATCATCCTACAGCTCACATTGATCTGCATGAACCATAACCATTTACCTACCACTAGGTTAAGCGTAATTTTTTCTTTGTGCATGTCACCATCATTCCCTACTAATGATGCCTTCAACATACATTGATGTCAAGATTCATAAAGTATTGATCAACCATTTCATAAATCTATACTAGAGAAGCTTCTCAATCTACTTATGTATATTCATGACATGAAAGTAAAATACCTTGACATCCTCCCTTTAATATCACATATTACATATGTGCTAGTTATAAGTCATCACATTAACTAATGTTTCCCTTGCATAAGCACACATTCCTGCAAGACAATAGTTACATCTCCCAAGCCTTTCTTTAAAAAAAACTGATACATCAGTTATAATATTCGTCCATGGGATTTACATAAATTTAATCAAAATAACTAACCCTTAAGCTATTAACTTTGGTATGTGGAATGAAAGCTAACATAACAAATGTTACTCCTATGCAAGCAAATGCATATAGATTCCAAAAGAGTATTCCCAAAGGAATTCTTACACAACAGAGCACATAGCTTCCAAGATAGTCTTCCCAAAGGAATGCTTAACACAAGAGAGCATGCAAATGCCAGTTTTATTTCTGTAACACTAATGTAATAAAGCATAGGAATACATGTCTCTTTTTTTCAAAGATTATACTAACAATCATTTCCAATGTAGTCTAACACAACATGCTATCTTTCCCACATACAAATATGTATATTCTTTCCAATGAAAGTTAATACAAATATTGCATGCCTATGCATGATTTTATTCCAAATGAAACTAACATAATAGTTATGATAGCATAAGTACTCGAATTGAAGCTTTCCTAAAGAAACATGATAAGTCAATATTTATTCTATCCATGCAAAGAACATATCTCTATAATAGAATGGCTATTTGTTTTTAATGTACGTAACACAAATTCCCTTCTTGGAATTACATATCATTAACTATTATTATCATGTAAGGATATAAATAATTATTTCTCAAAAATGAATCTAATATAACTTAGTTTCCTTATCTAGTTCTTATGTTTGCCTTTCATGAACTTATGATAGATAACCATCTTTTATGCACAAAACTGTAAAACCATAATCAAGATTAACTTAACCTTTTATACACCTAAGTCAAAAACCATCCATGAAATTTTTTCAAGAGGTTACCATTTTCAAGAAAGTGGAAGGCCTTTTTAAAATAATTAGCAAGCTAACTTTTTATATAGTAAACCATGCAATTAAGTCAAAATACTCAATATACAACACAAAACTAACTTGTTCTTTTACCCACCAGAACATGTAACTTTTGAAAACTCTTGCAAAGGAATTAACACAATGGACTTATCTTTCACACACAAGGCGAGGATAACTTATGTTATTTATGTGTATAATTTTTAGAAAGTAATTTCATAACATATTATCTTTAATCACAAAGACACATTTCGCCTTAAAAAGGGAAAAGGGAAATATTTTCTCATATATTTACATCATATCGATATGAGAATAAATTGAAAAATAAGACAAGAAAATAATTAAATAATCAATGGTGAATTTGTTTCAGTCATA
The DNA here is from genome assembly GCA_034641835.2 of Pinus albicaulis. Classification (NCBI taxonomy): domain Eukaryota; kingdom Viridiplantae; phylum Streptophyta; class Pinopsida; order Pinales; family Pinaceae; genus Pinus; species Pinus albicaulis. The sequence continues at coordinate 996,001,726 of CM076576.1, forward strand.
TCTCAATAAACTAATGAAATACCTTTTAAAGATGAGAAAAATATTTATTATTCCTTACCACTTTCCCATAATAAGAACTTCTACTGTGCCACAATATGTTAGCGTTGGCCAAGATGTGGATCGAGGCTGGAGAGAATCAATACCTACTTTTTTCCTTTTCTTTTTAACCCGCGAGTTTCCATTCAACTGCACACTGTCATCGTCGCCTTTTCAACCTGCAGGTCTCCATTTTCAACCAGTTGGCTTCTCATTCAATTGCATACTCTTGTCCTCGCCTATTTAACCAACGTTTTGCAAGAATCGATCTTGTTCTCCTCTATGCTGAGTGAGTGCAGACCTGCGAGTTTCTTGTTCCATTTGCACACTCTTCTCTCCGCCAAGTGAATGCATAGAACCATATTATGCCTCTCAGGGTATCGTTGATTGTCCTCAATCTATCGATTATCAAAACCATGTAAAATTTTCCAGGGCCTGAAGATCTAGCCACCTCGGAAAAATCGCACCTTGAGTATATCGAAAACTGTACACAATCATTCCTTAGAATGGAACGTCGAACTTGTGCGGACTTAACTACACAACCAAATATTTTATTATCCTCCTCCCTGACCTATTTTCACCGATATATATGGAAAGAATCAATACACAATTATCAAGAATTAGTTTTACAACCAACCGAATTATGATTCGAGCTATGGCGGAAACGGTAATAAAATTATAGTCGTAATTATATCATTTTTACCGAAGCTTTCAAGGTAGGTGTGTTACACTTATTAAGTACAGCCAAAATACATTCAACATACCATAAAAAACTAGAGGAGCACCTAAAATCTTGAAGTTTGATAGCTATATCTTAAATTTTCAAAAAGATATGTCATAATCTTACTAAAATTTCCATTATTTTAGGAGTTAATTTGTGAGTTGACTACAACTTAAATATTTATACAAAAATTACTAAATTTAGATAATATATACATCAAAAAAAAAATATATATATATATATATAATGATTAATGATTAATGTTTCACACAATAATCTGGTCTAAAGTTGAAAGTTAGAAGTGTCCTGTATGAAATTTTGCTCACAAGTAAAAACATTATTCCTACTTCTTAACCAAGTTAACTTAGGTCATCATACTTTTTTAAAAATTGGAAAATTCACTCGGAAATGGCCAGAAAAAATTTGTACCGAGTTCAAATATTAAAAAAATTCAATAAACCAAAATTATCTATACACCCATTAAAAAATAAAAAAAACAAACAAACACAATCTGATCAAAATTTGTTAACCATGTCAAACAAAAAAAAATACCCACAGAAAATGGTGAGCACAGACTGCCAAAGCTCAACCACTATATACAGGATGGTTATGGCATTTCCAACAGCTTTGGAGAAGATCCATGGACCTGTGGGGAAAAAGGTTCCATTCAAAATTGTACAGCTAAATAATTATTGCCGATAAATGTTGAATCACTATCAGCATAAAGGATGCGATTTAGGTGAATTGATTTTTGTTAAAGCAAACGTTTGTAATTGGTTAACCACCCTAAATTAAGCCAATAATTAATTATTTTCTTTTTTTAAATTTAAAAAAATAATATTTAATTATAAAAATAAAAATATAAGTAGAGTGAAAAAGCCTGTTATTATGGCACTCATTACAAGTTCAATTTTCTTGACACTCATTACAAGTTCAATTTTCTTCTTTTATCAAAATGATGAAAATTATTATTATTTTTTTTAATCCTAAACCTAAATTTTTTTTTCAAGTTAATAAACCCTTAATTAAATTTAATACATGCAATAAAGAAAGGTTGGCGGCAGAGCCTGGCTCAAACTTAATAGAGAACTTAAGCAGGGTTGGAATACTGTTTTGATAACATGTTAAACAGTCACGAATTTAAGATTAAGATCAGGATCAACATGAGATACATATTATTCACAAAACATAATTTCATCTAGATATTTTGGATTTCTCATCATTGCTAACCGTCACTTTATGTTTTTCTTCTTTAATTCAAGTAAATGTGCCAAGTTCCCATAACCCAAGGATTATGTTTCTAACCATCTAGCTCAAAATAATAATAAAAAAACAAAAAATGCAATCGTTCATTAAAATTATAAGAAAACTCAAATAATGAAAATGTGTAGATGCAATGATATTAAATTATCGTCCCAAATCTATTTTTATTTTTTTTAATTATTTTGATTTATTTGAAATTAATAATAAAACACATCACTCTTCAGCACTGAACTTTTGAAGATTTTTAAAACAATTCACTCTTCAGTGTTAAGTGTTTGAAATGGATTTACATGCTTGCACTTCGTTGAAAATAAATTTCAACAGAATTAGAAAGTAAATTTCATTAGAAAAGGTTTAAAAATATTATTTTCCATAATTTATTTCTCAAAATTAATTGATTTTTTTAATTTATATTTAAAAAATATAAATACAATTTTGTTTATTTTTGAAGATATCTCTCAAAATCTCAAAATTAATGAAAAAAAATAAAAAAATAAATAAGAACTTACATGCATGGAGCCTTATGCTCCATGGATTCCAGGTTTATCATATCGACCTTCTATGCACCGTGGAATACACATTACACAAGGAAATTTAAGTATTTGTATTAAATGCCATCTTATGCACAACTAGACCTGTTTGGCGTACACATTATGTTGAGAAAGATTCTCAGCTGTGAATTTTGAATATTTTGCAATTTGTCGTTTTAGATTTCCTCGCCAACGGCCAAAATGTTAGAAATTCCTGTGGATTCCAGTGTGTAAAGGGAGCGGAAAGAGGAATGTTATGTTAATTATAAATAATAACGATATGGAGAGGCTGCTAAGACGATGCACAATGAAAACAACAATCCCAGTCCATGAGATGATCAATTGATTTCTTAAACGTGCCGTTGCAGTAGTTTTGTTGTCCATCGGTAGGGTATGCTTTGCCTGCCATTCTCTGAAATTCAATGGCCAAGGTTACACATATGATCATTTGAAAAAAATACTTCCAGCTAATGTGGCTTCCAATATAACTGCACAGTACTATGTGTAGGGTGTTATAAGACATTTTTTAAAGATAAAAGAAAGAAATTTTTTGTCTTAAAAAGTTACTTTTCATTTTAGTTATTTTATATTAAAATTTAATATCAATTGAATTGTCTTAAAATAAAATTTAACACAAAAATAGTGTAAGACAAAAATAGTTTGAGACAAAACTTTATATTTAGAAAAAAATGATTAGAGACAAAAATATTTAAGACAAAAATAATTTGGGACAAAAAAAATTTAAGACAAAAGTATTTTAAGACAAAACTTTATATTTAAGACAAAAACATTTTAAGACAAAACTTTATATTTAAGACAAAAGCACTTTGAGAGAAAAAAAAAAATTTAAAACAAAAGCAATTTGAGACAAAAGTATTTTAAGACAAAATTTTTTATTTAAAACAAAAAAACTTTGAGACAAAAATATTTAAGACAAAACTTTGTATTTAAGACAATGGCGACAATGGCAATTAAGACAAAACCATTTAATATAGTTAGCAATTAAGACAAAATCATTAGCATTCTGAAGTTTGCATTGAAATATCCATGAGTGGATAGTGGACAATTATATTTTTTATTTTTAAAAATAGATATTCAAACCACATGAAATTTGATATTTTTTAAAAGTATTTTGATATTTTTTATGTCATGATATTTATTTCTTTTATATTATATTTTTCTTTTTTCATTAAAACCACATTCTAAAAATATAATAAATAAATAGATAAAAAATATTATTTTTTGGTTGGCCACTTAAGGGGATTTGAACTTTGAATCTCATGTTATAACATAATATAACTTCATAAAAAGGTGATTGTCAATTGAGTTACATTCCATGAACTAAAATTGTTTATTTTTTTAAATATGTGCAAAAATTTAAACTAGCAATTGCACCAAATGTTGCAAAGGAAACACTGTAAGGCATGAAATAGAGAAGAATCTTGACATATAAGAAATCATTGAATGATAAAAATTAGTAAACAAAACACCATTCAAAAAAATATTCAATGAAGAAGGCTCATTAGGTACAAGGGATGAAAATTTGGTTTTCAAATAGTAAATTGGCATTTGACATTCACCTATGAAACATCAGATTATTCGAAAAATGTTATGGTCACAATAAAATAAATAGATTGTTGGGGGTATAGAAATGATGCAGTTGAGTGAGTTGTTGAGGAAGTATTGCCTGATGAAGGAGAAGACAGTGGTCCTTGAGGGAGACAAGTTGTCAGCTTCATGAGTAGGGGTTGTTGTTAGCTTAAATTTTGCGAGTTGCCTTTTTTTTTGGTGTGCCACAACCTTGATCTTGCTGATAATTCATCAATTGGCTACTAATTGAATGTAATATCCCAAATATCAAAATTCTAAATAAATCAACATACAACACAACGAGACATAAGAAATTGAAGCTCAATTGTGAATCTGAATGGATCCACGAATAAACATTACGCGGGGTTCGTCTCGGGATAAATAAAGAAAGCCCAGCAGGGCAGTTTCTCGACCCAAACATTATGCAATAGATAATCAAGGATTGCCTAAGCTCTTGCTTCTCTCCCTTTTTATAGGCTTGATGGGTCAATACCAACAAGAAATACCATGGGTCAATACCATGGGAAAATACCATCAAGAAATACCATGGGGAAATACCATGGGTTAAAACCATGGGTCAATTCTATCCACTTTGACGGGATCAAGAAAGGGAATATTACAAATCCTCCCGCCCAAAGATTGCTTGTCCTCAAGCGATCCACTTCTATCCACAACAGAAGCATTTGTACATTAATACCAGGATCCCATACAATCCGATGTGCCCTCCACGTTGAATGATCCTGAATGGATCCTTCAATACCTGGATCCCAAGCAATCCTTTGGCCAATCATTTCCCCAATGGATTCTCCTGGATCCCAATACCACCTGAATCCTGGGACCTGTGGGTTATGGTACCATTTCAACCCTCCATCATTGTCCGCACCAAAGGGCCCAAGCTGCAATATGCCCTCGGCTGTGAGTATCCTCCCCTCAAAATGCATGATTCTCTCCTCATTTGATTCTCCTTGAGTGTATTCATCCTGGACCTCTTCACATGTGAGGATGAGTTGTCCATCCTTTCTGGTTGTCAAACATGGATGTACTGGTGGACTGTTGTCTATACCAGATTGCCCATACTCTTTATGGATGTCCTCCATTGTATTTATAGATTCAACTACCACATCATCAGGAGGAATTGCATCTTTCCTTTCGTCATGTACTTTTTCAGGTTGACTGATGAGCTTGTACTGCAAGTTTCTCTGAAGAGCATGGTGTTGTCGTTCACCATTTGTATTTGACTGCTCAGATCCTTCATAGGCCCTCTCCTGAAAACCAACGAACCCATCTATGGATGAATCCCCATGATCTGAAGAAGTCTCTAATTTTTCTATCCTTGTTGCTTCCTTATTGTCTGGACAGGAATGGTCAAGTGCCCAAACTCCCTTGCATACAAAGCATAAGCCTTTCCTCCTTAGTTCATTCTTGTTGTCTCCACAAATCTTTGTTAGTTCCTCCTTGGTTAACTTCTTTCTAAATAGTTTGATGCTTTGCTTGATCAACCCCTCAACTAGTTCATAAGCAGTAGGTGATGCAATTAGCTCCTTCCTCCAAATGGCCAACAATTTGGATCTCAATTGTTCGCAGATGGCCCTATCTTCTCCTAAGATCGGAGACATGATCTTTTTCATCTCTGTTTTGATGTAGTTTGGATGAGACGTTGTAATTCCATTGCAGAAGTATTGGAGCATCTGAAGGATTAAATCATCACACTCTAGATCCAGCATAAGCATACCAAATCTGAATTTCGCCATGCGTTCCAAAATTGTGCGCTTCTGGAAAAAAAGTAAGGATGGTGGTGTTGTGTTGTCCAACCCTTGGAGTGCTTCTACCATTACCCGAAAAGTCCTCCTCATGATGTCATCATTGTAGGGCAATAGTGGTGCTGTTAAGGCTATGATTTTACTGAGACAAGAAGCGACGGTGAGTCTAACATTTTCACAAGAATTCTCCAAGAACCTAGGTTGTATCAAAGCAAGCATGGATGGCTTCAAGGCCCAGCTTGACCCTTCCCATTCTGATTTATCTATCAAGCTCAAAGCCGCATTTAATCTGTCTAGCTGTAGGAGAACATCTTTTGACTTTGTACCCTGCAATTTGGATCCAAGTTCGAAGAGACACTTGCTTGTTACATCTTCCTTTCGGATATATTTTGACTGCTGAAGAATAACATGGACCTTTCGAGAGAAAGGCCTGCCGCTCTGTTCTTGCTTCTGATTTGTATGTTGTTGCCATCTTTGATCCACAAAAGTATTGTAGCCCAAAGAATCGACTGATATATCATTATGTTGATTCTTGTGGCGTTTCCAAAAACAAAATGATGACATTGGCATCAATGGATCTCAATACTTAGCTAATGAGAAACCTGAGAATGATCCCTGTCTAGCAATAGCTTCCCAACCTTTCAATAATGACCATATTTGCAAGAAAGACATGAATAAATATCATGGGTACATTCATAATATTCCATACAAATGAATAAATATCATGGGTACATTTATTCATAAGAGGCCATATACAAGCTATAAATGATTTTTTTTAATCATGCCTTCAAATATTTTCACAAATTTAACCCATAGACATATAAATGATTTTCCCTTCACTTATATCTCCCAATAAAATAATTTACTGCAAAATAAAAATCAAACTAGGGTGATAAATATCACCGAAGTGAGAAATTTTGGCTAGGGTGAAAAATAAATTTCACCGAAGTTCCTTGCGTAAAATTCTCCAGAATTTGTGAGATGCAAAATACGTCTGTAATATCCCAAGGATCAAAATTCAATAAATCAACAATCTAGTGTTCCAACTAAAATAATTGTGATAAAAAACACGAACACAACACATATAAGAAATTGAAATTGTGTGAATCTGAGATGGATCCACCAAATAAACATTACCGCGGGGTTTTCGTCTAAGAATCCCGATAAAAGAAGCTGGCCGGACGGGTTCTCAACCCAAACATAATACAATAGTAATACCAGAATTCCCCTAAATGCCTAGCTTCTCTCCTTTTTATGACTTGATGGGTCAATACAACAAGAAATACCATGGGTCAATACCATGGGTCAATACCATGGGAAAATACCATCGAAATGCATGGGGAAATACCGTTTAAAAACACGGGTCAATTCTATCCACTTTAACGGGATCAAAAGGGGAATATTACATTGAATGCCTGATCGGAGAGCTTATCTGCTAGTTTATTGAGATCATGATAAATGTGGGTGAAGGTAAATGTGGGTGAAGGATGACCATTCTAGCTCCTGAATGCGTAGCCAAATTTGAGACATTAGGGATTGAAGCCACACATTTTACATATAAAACTTGCATTAGCCCAGTCAACAAATATTTGAGATTCCCGTCTCTTGCAAACTCTTCATATTACCACAAGCACTTTCCAAATAAAGAAAAACAAACAATGATGATAACTTGACCTTTAAATTGGAACCAGGAGCTAGAGTATATCTAATATTAATGAATTGAAATGAATTTATATACAAAACACAGTAAAGAGCAAGAATAATCAACATATAAGGAGAAACATACCTTTTTAATGAGATCACCTGGAGATTCTCTGATAATTTGAGTGGGATTTCCTTCAAAATTCCTGCAAGGTATGTTTCCGGTCAGATGTACGAAAAAACACGAGGCATTATAGCTACGTAACTTGATCTTGTAGGAAAAATGAATTACTTCACCCTGAAAAATTTATTATGAATACCATTTTCGTGTGATCTCAAGATGTGGGTAAAAGTGCATTATATAAGAAAATAAAAAATTTCATGAAATTCCCATGAAAGTGAGTGCATCGATCGATTTTAAGTTTGTTGTTCCATGTTGGTCTGTCTACTGTAGAGTTGTGGGATAGTTGTATCATGTGACTAAACTATATTCAATAAATAATCTTGCACTTACCCTGATATTTGAGGAGTAGTGCATTTTTATGTGCAACTGTATGGTCTTCGATCTCCTAATTGTGAACTACGTATAACATATCTAATTGGATGTTAGCCAAAGTTTTCCATAGGTATAACATACCCAATTTTCACCCTCTGAGGGTTGTCTTGCCCATGATCACAGATAACTTCTGATGAAAACTATAATCAGACCACTTGCAATGCTTCTTCTAGATTTTAAAGGAAACACCTCCTTGAAGAAAAAATAAATAAATAAAACAAGAAAAAATGTTTTAACAATTTAGTTAGAAAAAAACTAACAACCCTCTTGAGGTGGAAAATTCTAGCCCAATTGAAAGAAGCGAGAAAACTCAAGGTATTATAGAGATAAATCAGGACATTTGTGCAACTTTTTCAAGGATGCAACAATAAATTTTTCTGTACATAATAAGAAAATATTTGCAAACGAGAAGATACCATAGTGGGAATGCACAAGACGAAGAACCAAAGAAATAAAATTCAATAAAGGAAGCACAACCACCACTCCAAACTCGCTTCTCTAAAACACATACAACCGCAATAAATCCCATTGAAGCTTACAAATTTATCAAGCCCTAATTAACTTACTAACAAATTCAACAAGCCAACATGCTACAATTTGTTGAGTCACCCCCAAATCAATTAGTAATTATTGCATGAATGTACATTTGTTTGTAATTTTATTTAAAAGGTTGAAATTCTCTCAAGAGTGTATAGAATATATCCAAGAGTTAAAAAAATGGAAACTTTGCCTACCTCCACAAGGTATCATCACACCCGGATAGGTGACAACATACAAGTCTAAATCTTCTACCTCTAAGTCTCAATGGCACTTCAACATGTCAATAACATACTTGCAACAATGCTTAATGAGTTTTGTCTATTGGCTAAAGAGATGTACATCCATCCAACCAAAAATAAACATCTCAATCAATCCAACACCATAAATTGTGCTAAATAGTTCATCATGTTATTTCAAATATTACAATATTTTCTTATATAGTTAGCTCACATATTCCTTGAATGTTTGAAAGCCAAACTACCTTAGCACAATATACCAGAAAGATTTGTACTCTAAAAGACAAAAAAAGACAACAAACTAAAATAGGAACTTTAACTCTAATCCAGACACTTCATTCTTAGCAACATGATATCTAATGAAGATGATATGTGGAAAAAAAGGCTTCATATATTGTCTATCACATGTCAAACCGAGTGAAAAAACACATGCATAGAACACATCAAAAATAGGGTTCATAGATCGACTTGTATTATATGGTTTCAAACCCTTCTTGTCTCCTTCAAGGGGGTTTCTTAAGGTCTTCAAAAAGACTTCCTTTTGCTAACCAAATGGATTTTTTTTTTCACACATGTATGGAAGCATACTTTCCAAATCATATTGTAATAGATTCATAAGGTGATATTATTGGTATTAACTACATCTTATTTGGAGACATCATTTTTATTGTAGGGGTTGGTACCTTTCAATTGGATGTGGTTGGTGATGTGAAGACTACTCAACCTCTAGTAAAGATTCATACTAACTCTAACAAGCTTATGGATGCTTGTTTACAAAGGGAGACACCTCTAAACTTAACTCATTGGATTATTTGTTTGTTCATGCTAATTATTGTTCTCAACTTTCCTTCTCCAAGGGGTTGAGGCTATTTTCTTCATTTATTTTACATGGCCCGATGAAAGAAGAAGAATGGAGATTATCTCCACATCTTTTCCATTTCGCTAAGTTACAAATAAAAAGAGTCAAATTCTATAGCCAATAGACTAATAGCCTCTTGATACACCTTTAGTGAGCTATGCATAGTTCTCACCTATCACTGTAGCTCAATGAAATGACATCTAATAGCTCCAAGGCACCATTATAAATGGACTAGTTGTGAAGTTTTTGTTAAATTATCGCCTCCAAATGTTCAATTATCATGAATTTTGGGGGAGGGGGATCTTTTGGTGTATTGAACGGGGCAAGGGGACATAAGGGTAGCATGGATGGGTAGAAGTGAGAGGTTTGAGCATGGTTTACTGAGATCTATAATCCTAACATTAGAGAATGAGAAGGAGCCTTAGGGCCTGATGGCATAGGAGCTAGGGGACCTATAGGTAAGGCAATGAGAGAAATTGATAGGGGAAACCGCAATAGTTTTGACAAGGGGATTAGGGGCCACATTATCACAACCCATATGCACTTAACCCATAACCACTAAAATACCTATCCCTTTAACCCCAAAGCCACAATCCCTTAACCCCTACACCCATAACTCATAACAAATTAACCCCTTGATCCCTTAAACCCAAAGCCACTAACCCCTTAACCCCTAACCCCTAACTTAGAATCCTTGAACCCCATAAACCCTAATCCCATGTCCTCTTAAACCTTGACCCTTAACCCATAACCCCTCACCCCTAAACTCATTAACCCCTAACCCCTTAACTCGCTGACACTTAAATACCATAACCCTTAGAAACTTAACCCCTAAATCCCCTGATATGTAAGCCCTTTATGGTTAATCTTTAACACCTGAATCCCTTAACCACTAAGCCATTAACCTCTAACCCTTAAACCCCCTAACCTCTAAATCCCATAAGCCCTAACCCTTTACCCTTTACCCTTAACCCCTTGCTCCTAAACCTTAAACCCCTTAACTCCTAGAACCCCTTATCCTTTCTCCCAAACCACAGGTGCTCCAACACTAATATTCTTGGGCATATTATGCTTTTTCCTACTAACCGCTCCAAATACAACCTCTAAGAACTAGTAGGGTCCAAGGAAAAGAGCTACAAGTTCCCCAAATCTGATCTACATTTGATGGACAATCACATTTCCCCCAAATGTCCTCCACATATTTGCCTTGGTGTATTGGAGTTTGAAAAATACATAGGATGCCACAAGTAATCCTAATCATAAGACTCAACTTTCCTAATGACTAGGAGGCCTTAAAAATAAAAAAAACATCTTAACTTATGCCTAAAATTACTAAAATTTCCTATCCCAAATATGAAGTTAGAAATTCTACAAAATTATAGGGCAACAAGGAAACCAACTTCCTCTTCTATAAATCTCTAAGACCTTATGGAGGACAAATACAAATTTTGAAATAAATTGTTGAAATTATGCTCTTGCATCAATAGCTACCAATGTATCCTTGTAGGCCACCCCCTTTAACAATAGTAATACCAATGTCATTTACCTAGAAGGAACTCCTTACATAATTCTCTCTTAGATCCCCTTAACCCGTTGCAATGATTGTCTTTGATGCCTAGTTGCAAGCACATTTGGAAGAAATTTAGCATATTCATGGTTGAGGATTTCGATAAGTATGTGATTTTGTTGACATCTTGTGACTGTCCTGTATGTGAATATATAAAATCATTTTTTTTGTACTAGTTTAAGGACTAATACCATCAGGTGTGTGCGCTAACATGGATGGAACACTAACTACATGTTGTATATATTGTAATGTAAATGAATAATCTCTTTTGGAAAAGGCTCCACTCATGATGCCATTTCGCAAATGCTTTCACTCACCAATTGTGGTCAGATTTTAAGGTACCATGTTCTCATAAGGGTAAACCTACCTATCCATCTCTTTAAATGCACATAGCACACATGTTGGCTTGATCTTGTGTTTTTTTTGGGGAAAACGTTGTTGCATTGGATTGACCCTGATTTGACAGGTAGATTTATAAAAATTCTACATAGTACATATATAAAAAATATGTCGGGTTATCCATAAATTTCCTGAGAGAAACTCCCCAACACAATAAGTAGAATACTTTTTGCAGCCAAAGAGATTAATTGTTTCTAGTTCTTTTCCAGAACTAGTACAAACTATAGACAATCCAAAATGCCTCATTTTTGGGCTATCAATATAGTATCCATTTAAATAGACACAAGCATAGGTTAATAACAGATACCTAACACAATCTCAATGAAATATTGTGAGTAGAGAGAGCCACGGTTATATATCTGGTTTAGTCGAAAATGGATTGATATCTTCCTTAATGTGGACTGCCAGCTTGTTTTCCACTTCTTCAATCAGGTCATGGTTGTCTTGGATGCCCTTGTGACAGTCTGAAACTACCAACTCCAATGCCATCAACTTTATCCTAGTGACCTCCATTTCTTTGTTCAGTTCTTTCAGGCCCTTCTTGTTTATGATTTCTCTCTTCCAATTTATAAACACATACAAAAAAGCATTGACAGACCTCTTGCTTTAATGCAATGGCTACAACGTAAATAATTCTCCATGGAAAAAAAATCTCAAGGTCCTGCAATGGCTACAACGTAAATACTTCTCCAGTGGCTACAACGTAAATGCTCCCTTGTGTTTCCCTGACAGTCCCTAACACTTCCTAACACATGTTGGCACACCCTGGCACCTGGCACATCTTGGATGCATGTCACCCTGACACTATAACATGACTTAGCACTGCCTATCATGCCATGTTACTCCCTCCACGAGACACCTAGAACTCACTAACACTCCCTGTCACACACTCTTATTCATTCATTTATGAATTTTGACCTAGTGCTCTGTTATGTTTTCCTGGCACTCCCTAACACTCCTTAGCACACATTGGCACACCTTGGCACTTGGAACATCTTTGTATGCATCCCTAGCACTCTAACATGCCTTGTCACTTCCTATAATACCGTGTCACTCCCTTCTTAGCACCCCTAGAACTGGATGATACTTCATTTCCATGCATTTGAAACTAGTGCTCCCTTGTGTTTCCATGACACTTGGCCCTCACACTCCCTAGCACGTGTTCATGGCACACCCTGGCACCTGACACATCTTGGAATTCCTATCATGCCTTGGAACTGCCTAGCATGTGTTAGTACTTCTAGGCATTCCCTGCCACACCTTGGTATTCCTTAGCTTTCATGCCGTCATAGATAGCCTTACTTTTTTTGCGACTTGGGAACCCAACCAAGTCATTGGAAAATCAATGTTGTGCCCAACCCAAAGTTTCCCTTTGTCTGAAACTAATTTTTCCAACCCTTTATGTAACCTTAGGCTTACCTCCTACAAGTCTTATTTTGGCCTTCTCCTAACACACTTTATCCTTGAGACACTTGGAATTTGTTGACACTACTTGGCACACACTCTTATTCATTCATTTCCATGCATTTTGACCTAGTTCTCCCTTGTGATGTCCTGGCACTCCCTAATACTCCTCAACATCCATTAACATTTTCTGGCATGTGTTAGCATGCCTTTTCAATCCTTGGCACACACTGACACTCCTTAGTTATCATGCCCTCATAATTACCCTTACTTTTTTTGGGACTTGGGAACCCAACCAAGTCTTGCCTTGATTATAAAAACTTGACCAAGTTACAGTTACTACAACTAGATTGTGCCTTGTTCACCTAATAAATGACTATAATCCCTAACCCAATTAACCCCCTAAACCCCTAAATCCCTAACCCATTTAACCTCCTAAACCCTAAACCTCTAAACCCTTAACCCATTAAACCCTAAGTCCCAACCCCTAACCAATTTAACCCCCTAAACCCCTAAAACCCTAACCCATTTAACCCCAAAAACCCGAACCCCTAAAATCCTTAACTGCTAAATCCCCTAACCCCCTAAACCTCTAAACACCTAACCCATTTAACCCCCTAAACCTCTAACCCCTTAACCCCTTAACCCCTTACCCCTAAAATCCTTAATTGCTAAATCCCCCAACCCCCTAAACCTCTAAAACCCTAAACATATTTAACCCATAAAACCTAAACCTATAACTCTTAACCCCTGACCCCTTAAACCCTAATTTCCAACCCCTAACCCATTTAACCCCCTAAAACCCTAAAAATCTAAACTTCTAAACCCTTAACCACTAAACTACTAACACTTAAACCCATAACCCCTTAACCCATAAACCCCTAAACCATTAGCGCTTAACCCATAACCCATTAATCCCTCACCCCTAACACCTAAAATCCTTAATTGTTAAATCCTCTAAGCCTTAAGCCCTTGGAGAGGGTGTGCTCAAGGAGGATCATTCTAGAAAATGTTTATATTTCATCCATACAAACAACAACCTAAACTGTGGTAGATGATCACTTCATACTAAATCCATACTTGTTTGATATATCGGGCTGAGAAGTTTACTCGTTGCCTTTCAATCAACTAGTTAACTTGTGTATGCTTGTAATTGTAAATGGATCTTCCAACTAGCATAATATTTACTTGTAATTTATTAAATCCATTATAGGAAAACACATTATTATGGAAGCATCTTTGGTTTAAATCTCTACCCCTCTAACACCCCTTCAACCCACCAACAATATGTTGGTGACACTCTTCTTATGGGCTCTCCCTCTGTCAAAGAAGCCCTTTCCTTCCAGAATATTCTTGTTGATTTTGCCCAGGCCTTTGGCACCTCCATCAATAAAGCCAAATCAAAACTCTTCTTCCTCAATACCTCCTAGACCATTCAACTCAACATAGCTTGCATTATAGGCTTTCAGCTCAACTCCTTCCCTTCCGAGTACCTCAGAGTTCCCTTGACTGATAAACCCCTAGCCAAAGCCAACTGGGAATCTTTGGTCACCAAATTGAAAACAAACAAGACTTCCAATTGGACTTTCAGGTCCTTAAATCTCCCAGGAAGATTAGTCTTGGTCCGCTCAGTCCTGCAAGCCATTCCTCAATAACAGTACTCTATCATTGTTGGAACCAAATATATTTCAAACCAAATCAAAACCATTCAAAGAGACTTCTTATGGAAATACAAAGAGAACAAGGGAAAATGGGCCCCAGTAACTTGGGGAAAAATATGAAGACCTAAAAAATATGGGGGGCTTGGTCTTAGAGACCCAGACTTCTTGCGAAAATTTCTAGGTGCCAAAACCTGGTGGAGATGGATCACTAGCCCCAACACCTCTTGGGTAGCACTCTGGAAGGAAAAATATGCCCCATCGCACAACCCGAAGTCTCTAATCAGGCTCTCTGGCAACCTCAAAGGTTCCTCGGTCTGGAACTAAGCTTGGGAGAACAAAGGAACGGTCCAAAAGCATTCCTTGGAGCATGTCATCCCACAGTCTTTGAGTAGGTTTTCGTGCAAGTGACCTATCCACACAATCAAACGAAGGCATAATTCCGTATAATGAAAACGATCAAAGGTCCATGCATTCCAGTTATCAGAAGAAAGGTGACCCGGGGGGCCTCTTCCCAGGACTTCTCCCCTTCTCGTCCCTCTGCGGACCCATCACCCTCATACCCTACTTAATTTATGCCACCCCTTGTCCCTAACGGCCGCACACACCTCAAAAATTATCCCACAATCCATGATCCTGTCCTCCCACAATCTTATCTATTTCCCATTATCTGGAATCCAGTACAAGTGGTTGCACACCAGTGGAAGAGCGTGTTTACACAACTAATGAATTTAGGAGCCCTGACAATTATATTGGAAATTCTCTAGGCTGCGAAGGCGCCTTCCAAAACTATGTTTTTTTCACAAGGCAATATGTGCCCATCTCATGTTCTTTTCCACTTGCAACCATAAGATCTTGGCCCCCAGAGCAATGTTGTGTTCCCTGAGAAGAGGGAATAAGGGACATCCTTGCTTTATCCTGCGACTCGCCTTGAATAAGTTCGCAACACGCCCATTGAAAATTTTCCAACAAGTTTTAATGAATCGAGCAGTGAATCCATCCAGCCCATGAGCCTTGTCTGGATCCATTTCATCAAGAGCTTGCTTGATTTAATTGAATGTGACAGGAGCAGTCAGCATAACGTTCATTTGAGCATTGACCTTTAGAGGGACCAACTCGAGCAGAATGGAGCTGAGACTTGCTTGCTTGTCCTCTGTGTACAGATATTTAAAGTGCTTATGCGTAGCATGTTTGATGTTGGTGGGGTCGGAGAAGGTTTTATCTCCTGAGGTTATCTCCACTATCTAGTTAAAACTTCTTCTCGCCTGAGTGTGCTTGTGAAAGAAGGAGGTTTTCCTGTCCCCAGCTTGTAGCCATAGACTCCGAGATTTAAGCCTCTAATATTCCTCCTCCCGAAAACAAGCCTTATGGAGATTAGCCTAGAGCTCCTCTTCCATGATTAATCTGTCCTTCGAGATGTACATCTCTTCCATTTTTTTCCGGTGACTTTCCAAACAGGCCTGGGTCGTCCGCCTTGACTCAGTGGGAGAGGGAAGGGCTTTAGCCCATCTTTTGAGGGCCCTCTTCACTCTCCTCAAATTGTCTTCCCATACAAAGAAGGGGGATCCACTGACAGTTTATTTCCAAACTTCCTCAACTTTGTCCAAAAAGTTGGAATGTTGCACCCAAAGGGCACTAAAACGGAAAGGAATAGGTCCCAGATTCATTTGCGGCTTCAGCTCAAGTCTAATGGGCTTGTGATCAAAGACCGATGAAGAAAGAATAACATAACTGACATCAAGAACTAAGAGCAAGAAGGAGCTCTGGATGAGAAAACTATCTAACCTTGTAGCAATGTAGCCTGGACCCGATCTTCTATTGGTCCAAGTATATTTTCCATTGGGTGGCTTGACGTCCAACAAATCCCAATCCTGAATGAGCTCTTCCACCCATTCCCTGGCTAGATCCCTTACAATGTTGCCCCCTCACTTATCCTCTTGACTTAAAGTTATGTTCATGTCTCCAACAAGAATGACATTATCCATCTAAATCTCATTTGCTAGCTTCCTAATGGATTCTCAAGAGACTTTTTTGTCTCTCAAGAAGACCAGAGCATAAATGTTGAAGAGACTCACAGTTTCTTTGGTGTGAAGATGAAAAAGCTGAGAAAAAATCCAGTTTGAGTTAAGTTTAACCTTGATTTTCTAAAAGCATGTCTTGTCCCATAACATTCCCAGCCCTCCTGAGGCACTTCTAGAGGAGACTCCGACACCTCCCCCTTTTCCCCAAAATTATCTGCTTTTATGGAGAAAGTCCATTTCCTCCATTTTGGTCTCTTGGATCAGAAGAATGTCAAGCCTTTCCAACCTTACTAAACTTTTCATTGCTTCTTCTTTTAGTTTGCTACCCATCCCTCTACAGTTCTATGAGACAATATTCATTACTTCCTTTTTTAAGATGAGAGGGCTCCTTTAAAGCCCTGGCTTTGATTTCTCTGTGCTTTAGGGTTTTTTGCCAACATATTTTCTAGGGTCGGCTGGGTCCCCTGTAGCTTCTCCTTGTAGGTTTCTTGTTATCTCTTTTCCCTGGAGGATTTCCATCCCCTGGTAGATCTTATGGCCGAAGTTTGGGAGTCCCTAATTTCTCCTTCTTCCTCCGACTCCTCTGAATCTTGATCTTCCCCCTAGGTGATAAAGTCTTTGTCTTTCAGGGTTCCTCCAGGATAACCCCCTAAACCCTTACCCCTAACCCATTAAACCCTAATTCCCAACCCCTAACCCATTTAACCCCCTAAACCCTAACCCCATTAACCCCTAAAATCCTTAACCGCTAAATCCCCTAACCCCTTAAACCTCTAAACCCCTAACCCATTTAACCCCCTAAACCCTAAACCTCTAAACCCTTAACCCCTAACCCCTTAAACCCTAATTCCCAACCCCTAACAAATTCAACACCCTAAACCCCTAAAAACCTAACCCATTTAACCCCATAAACCCTAACCCTTTAAAATCCTTAAATGCTAAATCCCCTAACCCCCTAAACCTCTAAACCGGCCCTAACCCATTTAACCCCCTAAACCCTAAACCTCTGACCCCTTAAACCCTAATTCCCAACCCCTAACCCATTTAACCCACTAAACCTCTAACCCTTAAACCCTAATTCCCAACCCCTAACCCATTTAACCCCCCATACCCCTAAACCTATAACCCATTTAACCCCCTAAACCCTAAACCTCTAAACCCTTAACCACTAACCACTTAAACATTAATTCCCAACCCTTAACCCATTTAACCCCCTAAACCCCTAACCCATTTAAACCCCTAAACCCTTAACCCTAACCCATTAAACCCTAATTCCCAACCCATAACCTATTTAACCTCTATACCCCTAAACCCCTAACCCATTTAACCCCCTAAACCCTAAACCTCTAAACCCTAACACATTTAAACCATAAACTGTAAACCTCTAAACCCTTAACCCCTAACCCCTTCACCCCTAACCCATTTACCCCCCTAAACCCTAAACCTCTAAACCCTTAACCCCTAACCCCTTAAACCCTAACTCTTGACCCCTAACCCATTTAACCCCCTAAACTCCTAAAACCCTAACCCTTTTAACCCCCTAAACCCTAAACCCATTAACCCTTAACCTTAAACCCCTAAAATACTTAACTTCTAAATCCCCTAACCCCCTAAACCTCTAAACCCCTAACCCATTTAACCCCCTAAACCCTAAACCTCTAACCCCTTAACCCCAAACCCCTAAATTATTAACTGCTAAATCTCCTAAACCCCCTAAACCTCTAAATCCCTAACCCATTTAACCCCTTAAACCTCTAAATCTCTTACCCTTAACACCTAACCCCTTAAACCCTAATTCCCAACCCCTAACCCATTTAACCCCCTAAACCCTAACCCCATTAACTCCTAATGAGCCTTAACCCCTAAAATCCTTAACTGCTAACTCTGTTAAAGATCATCAAGTTAACTAATCAATCAACCAAAAATAGATCAAGCACGCAAGGAATTCGAATTGCTCAAGTGTGGTGGAGATTCCAAGCCAATGTAACATCAGTTGTAGACTAGTCTTGAGTATATAGGTGTTGCATGCAATCAGAGATCAATCCTTGGGAATTACACAATCAATTTGGAGGAAATTCCTAAAAAATAGGGGCCAATTTCCATAGGATTTGCGCAAGGAAGTAAGAGCTTAGGTGGAGGCATAAATTGATTAAGTCTAGGTCATAACTTCTCATTGAAAAGAGAGAATAATTATTCTTTTTCAAGTTGAGCTAAGAGTAAGCTAGAAATTTTAATAGATTTTCTATTCATTTGATTAATGCAAGCAAGCTTAAGGGCTTTTTACGAGTTGGATTCCCCTAGATAAATATATGTACTTGTGTATGTGATTGATGCATGTTTGCGAATGTTGTTCTAAATTGTGAATTAATTTCTGTAGAGAAGTAGAGTAGAATTGTGTCTCTTGATATAGATTAAATTTCTTGAGCAGTTGAGGAAGATGAACCTAGACTGGGACAACTGAGGGAACATCCACTTCTAGGTCAAATTCTAAAGTCCATTGAGTTATGTATGTGTTTCCCAACCCCATGGAAGAGGGTCTATTGTGAAAAATCAAATCTCTCACTTTTTTTCCCCAGACAAGAAGGCATAGAGTCCTCAACCACAAAAATAATGAAAGAGATGAACTTGAACCACAACCTTCCAATTCTTCACTCTCCACAAGTATGTTGATATTAGAATTGGCCATGGTCCAATAAATTTCCCTACTAAACCATGTTCCACCAAAGAAAAGGCTTTAAGATAGAAATTGCATGGGGTGATTCACCATAGGGGTATCATGAGTTTTCTCAACAAAACATAACGTAATGGATTTAAGCATAGGGAAAGGTTAAAGAGAAGAAGAAAGGACCTTGAAGGCTATTTCCTTAAAAGAGATGGATGTAAGAAGAATTCACACTCCCTTCCCTCTTAGATCTTTCTCTAAAAGGGACGAATCAACAAGAGAAAAAGTCATGGGTAAAAGAGAAAATGAACTATAGTTTAAAAATAACATATTTATAAATATAAAATTATAATATATTAAAATTAAATTAAGCATCTCATCTATAATTCTCTATAATATCCCATAACAACATTTAAATTTTTTAATAAAACAAATAGAAAACAATATCATAAATAAATTTACATATATGTACTAATTTAAAAGCTTTTAAATTATAGTTTTCCTTCATTTTATGTTAACGAGTTTTAAAACGAAAATAAAAATGAATCCATACGTAAATCGAAGAAAAAGGTTGTACGTGAATCTTCACACGAAATTGATACCCAAACTTAGGGCCCGTTAAATAAATAGAAAAAAATAACAAAATATGTAAAGGGATGGAAAAGAATAAGTCGGTTGAATGACCCTTATTTCATTTCTTTTTGAGCATTTGGGGTTTCTTGGCGGAAACTGCTTGAGAATTTCATGGGATTTCTTGGTGGAAGAGCAATGTGCATTACAACAGTTCAGAGTTATAATTCCGAGTTATCCATCTTGAGTTTTGGGCAGAAACCATTCTGGATACAGTTGTTTGAGCTCTCTTACTTAGAGTTGTAAAGATGTTGGAAGCATCTCGGAAGGACGAAAATAATGAATAGGCTTTGAAAAAGCACGTGGGTCATCCCCAAACATGAAGAGATAACAAAATATGTAAAGGGCTTGAAAAGAAAAAGTGGGTTGAATGACCCTTATTTCAATATGTTTGAGCATTTTGGGTTTATTGGCGAAAGCTTCTTCAGCATTTGGGGTTTCTTGGCGGATTTCTTGGGGTTTCTTGGTGGTTAAGTTAATGTGGTAACTTTTGGTACTACAGTTTGAGCTCAGAGATAGACTTGAAAATGACACTTCTCTGTAAAATGTATCTTTAGCAGTCCAATCATTCCATAAATAAGACATTGCTAGGGCAGGGTTTTGAGATACAATGGCATGTCGACCCCTGCAGATATCAAAATTGTGATGCTTGTTTGTTGAGTAACAGGAGTTGTTGTTTTAACAAATTGAATCAATTTCTTTGTTATTTTCCAGATGGCACATCGCATCCTGAAAAATGCCATGGTATGTATTCCATAAAGCTTCAAAAAAATTGATTACAAAACTCAGGGTTTTCATTTCTTTTAATTTGTATGAATTCATGGTATAATAACCATAAATGTTAGGAGTTTTAGCCTAGCAAAAACTTAGTAAAGATAAATATTAGGAGTTTTAGGCTAACAGGGATTTAGCAAACATATATGCCATATTAGCTCAATTTTGATACTTGTAATTGTGATAATTTTGAAATTATATATTATTGTGAAGGAATAGTATTAGTATTTAGTATTGTGAAGGAAAGCCTTGATTGAAGCACCATGTGACACACCATGTGACATATATATCTTGAAAGTTTCCCAATGTAGCACAAGGCTAGCCTTGTTGACCATGATTGAAATGCTAAATCCCTTAGATATGGCTCTCATTATGTTTGACACAAGCTCAAGTAGCCTTGTTGACCATGATTGAAATGCTAAATCCCTTAGATATGACTCTCATTATGTTCGAGACAAGCTCAAGTTAGTTTGATTTGATTTTTGCACTAAGTTAGTTTGATGCTTATCATGTTTGGTGTTTGACTTGCATATCTCAATGAGATCCACTTATACCTTTGTCATATGCATACCAATGTTTGACTTCTCTCAATGAGATCCACTTAGACCTTTTTCATATGCATACTAGTGTTTGACTTGTCTCAATGAGATCCACTTAGACCTTTTTCATAACCATAACATAGTGAGACTAGGAATACATACCCATAGTGAGACTGGAAAATTACATAAATTAATCCCCTATAGCCATGTTAGTATTTGTCACAATGCATTATATAAGCATGCATGTAAGATTTTTCGATTACATCGTTCAGATGAACCATCCATAATTTGTTACAAAATCATCTGCCACATGCCCAGGGACATGACCACATTTCTACAAATATTTTCACGTCATTTTCTTGACATCATGACCTCGCAATGAAATTACACACAGTTTCATGACCCAAGAGAGATCCTCTCTATATTGTGTTCCAATGGCTTCCTTTACTACCATCTAACAATTTAGAACCACAGTTGGAAGCTAATACCCAACATAACAAAATGATAAAAATGATGTTTTTGTGTTTTAGGCTAACATGCCATAGTTAGCCAAAACATTATGACTATTAACGAATGTGGCCAAAGAAATTCGATAAAACTACTTGGGAAAATATTTTACCTGAAATCCTTGAAGGATGCAACAAACCATATAAAACAGAAATGAGTTTTCACAGTCAAGATACAACAAACCCAACAAAATATACTGTACTAGTTGGATCATTAATTCTGCATGGAAATAGATATGGATTTGGATCCCTCTGAGTTTTTGAACAGTTAGGAAATGAATACAGAAACGGTATGTCAAAAATATAAATATTAAAAAACAATACAAACCAAAAACATAGAAAACTCAGATTTCTCCATATATTTTGTTTTAAGTTGGCTCTCACAAATTCAGAAATGAAGGCAAGCAAGATAAACTTAGATTTGTATGTTCTAGGATTTTGTTAAAGAAAAATAGTAGTATTTTGGATGTCATCCACCAGCTTAGCGTATTCAGCAATCAAAAAAAAAATTCTCTGGCCTTTCCAAATTGAATTCAAAACATATCCAGAGAGAACCCAGGTCTGCCAAAAGGTGGATCCGGTAACTTAACATGATATCAAGTGATTCAACTCAAATAACATAGCAGAGGAAACTTGAATTCATTGCTCCAAATTGAAATTTAAAGCATATCCTGAGCGGATTCAGCTCTGCCAGAGGTGGAACCGTTAATTTAACATGACATATAATTAATCTCAATCAGCAAAACAAAGAAAACTTAAATTAAAAGACATTATGACTATTTCCATAACAAGATATTGAATTATTGCACTGATACATGACATCAAACACATAAGATGAAAAGTGAAATACATTAATGATTGTAAATGATCGTACAACAAGAAAATTGCTAGTCCTAGAATATCGTAGAATATACATTTTCAGTAAGCAACAGGCAGTAACCCTGTACACTCTTCCTACTCAACAATATATCTAAAAGTGGAAATTTTCCCACCTAAACTGAATAGTATACAGGTGATCGGACAACAAAACACAGATTAGATGAAACATCCTACAACGTCATATCTGTGCAAGGTTTTAGATTATGGTATCATTGGGGACTATGCAAGGACCAAAAGGAAAATGGCAATATTATGGAAGAAGCTTCCGCACAAAGCCAGTTTATCAATGCAATGCCATGTAAAATAAAAATCACAAAAGGGTGCAACATCAAGGACCATAGGTAGTTCTTAGGACTTCTAAACCAAGGGTGAATGCAAGTTGGTTGCCACACACATAAAATCTACTTATTTGCACCTTTGGCTAACCAGTTGCTTTGTCTATAAATTGATAAATATAGGATCAAATGACATTGTGCATAAACTTAATTGAGAAAATCAGGCACTCCTCTTTTCCTTGTTCTTGATTCCGAGAAACAACAGGGATTTAGAATGCCAGTCACGGTTAAAATCCACAGTTGAGATGAGCTGATTACCATAAAATATGTGTCAGGTCACTCCTAATGTCAAGAAGCATTGTAACCAGACTCTGTAAGTGCAGGAAGTCTTTTCTGCACTATGGCTAGTTGGGTTTTACCATCATCATCAGCTGACCAAAGTGACTGAATCATTCTCTGGATCTTCTCTTTTTCCTGGCAGCATTGAGCTACTCCCAAGTATTCTTGAATTTCATGTGGAAGCAACCCTGACAACAAATATGGAAAATGTTGCGAGTGAGATAATTCCATCACACTGATACAACTACCCACTAAGGATTCTTGTTCTTTAGTGCCCAATTCTACAGCCTCCAGGAGAGGAAGTAGATTCTGCTCCTCTTCTTGAAAGTGTTCCATACAGTGAGCCTGCCACGCATCATGGCATTGTTAGGTAGTGCTACAGATACAAGATGCAACTAGACCAGATAATGACTAAAGCTGAGGTTGAAAAACAGAAATAAATAGTGCAATCCTATGGCAAAGAACACGCCTAGCCACAGAACAAAGATTTGATGTAGAAGAGAGAAACACCTGTAATGTCCTCAGTTTCACAGAAAGCCTAAGTAGAGCTTGACTACGATCTGGGCTATTAGCTTCCAGAACTGTTAATGTTTTCAGCCGTTCACGGATGCCATTCATTAGTGGAAAATCTCGTGCATGTTCATCATTTGCAACTTCAGTAATACCTGCAAAAAATTTCAAGAAATAGTTGCTATGTGACAGCTTCATTCTCAGGATGATTCATGTTTATTTTTTGTCCATAGAAAACTGTTTGTCACTGAACCATTGAAATATATATATCAATACCTACTAAGAAAGGACAATGGCAAGCAATGTCAGGAAACTCCAATATTTACCTCTCTCAGCCCTTTCGAGAGCAGGGAAAACAATTCGCTCTTCCATTTGAGCATGTTCCTGCATCAAATCCACAAGTTGTGCGTAGTTTTTTGATAACCTTTTTATTTGCATGGAAATACTTCCCTTAGCAGGATCTATAACCTTAAACCCCTCTTTCTTGGACACAGCTAATTCATCTGCAGAGCGAACGATCTTCTCCATGTGGCACAGAATGCTCTTATGTTGCAGAATTGTCAATGTCACGAGTGAAGGGGGTGCCCTTTCAGCCAAGGTTTTGGAAATAGAACTCAGTAGCAAGTCCATGTCGATTTGAATCGGACGATAAAAGGGAAAGGCCAGCATTTGTCTGTGATAATTCTGCAGATGAGCATGTACTGGACTGATTTCAATTCCTCTGAAATGCTGCAATGGGACTGCCAGATAAAGAAATGGGATAAGATATACATCTGCCATACTAAAAACATTACCAAAGAAATAAGGTCCCCTGTTACTGTATTCCATAATTCCCCCATTCAATCTTGCAAATGATGTTTCAAGCTTCCTCTGTACTTCCTGCCGTGCCAGTGGATTACTGTCATAAAGAAGTTCTAGTACTAATGGTGAGAAAATATCCCGAATATAAACCACCCAATCTAAACTTATATCAGCCATGGGTCCCTCCGGAACTAGACGTGGATTCGGAAACTTTTCTTCAATGTACTGCAAAATGGCATCAGAAGAGCCAAAAATAGTGTCCAACCCATACTGAAGGATTGGCAGCTTTACATCTGGTCTTATGGAAGCAAGCAATTCCAACTTCTTGTCTCTCACGTCATCGTCAGAAGTTAGCCACACAACATGCACATCAACACCTTTACCCTGCAAAGCAATTGAAATGCGTGATGTAAATGAACATAATTTAGATCCAAACAACCTAACCAAAGGTTGGCCTTTTGCAGACTGGGATGGCACAGCTGCAATACCATCACTCGTGGGAATTTTCTTTGTAAAACAGGAACCCATCTCAGACCAGGCTGGGATCTGATGGAAATAATGGGAATCGAAATTGGAGATAATATGTCAGAGTTAGTGAAACTGAGACTGTTGCCGCAGTATTCTATCAACTATGAAAGATTATTAGAGCAGTAGTGCCAACATTCTGAAACTAGGAACAACACCCTTGGAAAATGTTGCATCCCAATTCAAAGCCAAAGGTTAAATAGCTACAAACAATAAAACCAAACTGCTCGAAACATTCAATAAAATTTACATTCTGTTAGAAAAATGCTCAGGCCTCATTGTAATAGTCTAAAATTGGGTGAAATGTTCAATAAATTTTACTTTTAATTACAGCAAAATGCTCAAATTCCAGTCTAAAAATTAAGTCTAAGCAGATACCTATCAATTAAGTCTAAGAAGAGACCTAACAATTATCAAACGTGTGAGTAAAAGGAACTAAGCCATGGGCGGTAGGTTATTTGGTCAGTGTGAGATTTATTATGGGTTTGCTCACAGGTAGTAGACCACCATGGATGGTAGGCGGTCAGTTAGTTGGTCTTGAGATTTACTATAGGTTTTCCCACAGGTAGTAGAGCACCATGGATGGTAGAGTAGTTGGTTTGTATGGAATTTAATCCTTATTCAATTATTTTGCAACCTACCTTTCCTATAAGTTTCTTTGTGGCACACACATCAGTCGTCTCCCTCAGATTTATCGAATTGTGGAAAAAAAAAACAAATTTCTTTGAAAATAAAATGACTCAGCGATAAATGAACAGGCGAAACATTCCATGAACAGATAGAGCATTTAATGAGGCAATAATTTTATTAAAAAAAGGTTTGATACTAAAACCTTATATTCTCAAAATTTTATAAGTTCAATAATCTCTTTAAAACTCTATCTGGTTTATAAAAGCATTCATGAAACAAGATAAACTTATAGATAATTTTTTTTTGGATTTTACACATTCATAAAACAAGATGAACATATTGATGATTTTTTTACATTTTATTATGTAAAATATAGAAAGAAATTATTTTAAAATCTAGAAGACTAAACATAGCTTACAAGACAGATTGTTTCTTGATTTGGTTAATGTATTTCGGTCCTTTTCCTATATATGAAACTGTGTAGGTTTCCAGTAAACATTTTACCAGCCCTACCCATCATCATCAAAAACACATAATGTTCCTGATGATCGTGGGTGGATTTTTTTATGTAAAATATATGAAATTCTCCACCCATTATCAGAAACACATAATTTTCTCCACTCCACTTTGTACATAGTAAAATACAGGAAAAAAAATTCAACAATATGAATTGCTACCAGAGATGGAGCATCCACTCTGTATACAGTAAAATACAAGAAAAAATATCATCAATCTACAAACTAAAAGGGATAAAAAACAATTGGATACATAAACTTCTTATTTCCAAATGTAATTATCTCATTGTTTTAATATTTATAAAGAGAGATTGATCTGCTCGTTAAATATATTTTGCAATGATTATTATCATTTCCATGGTATTAATATGTAAACAGTTCAATAGACCTCACTCATATATGTTTGATGAAAAAAATGATTAGATAGAAATATGTTATCTCTAATTGTCTCTCTCTAGATGAAACATGATGCTTCAGATAGTACTCTTATGTTATGTATATGTGTTTCCAAATTTGTCAGGGATGCAATCTTTTCCCAAAGAAAAGCTCTCTTTGATGAAAAAAAATGAATAGATAGGAATATGTTATGTATACTTGTTTCTCTCTAGATGAAACATGATGCTTTAGATAGTACTCTTTTATGTTATGTATATGTGTTTCCAAATTTGTCAGGGATGCAATCTTTTCCCAAAGATCTGTTTGGTGAAAAAAAATGATTAGATAGCAATATGTTATGTATACTTGTTTATCTCTAGATGAAACATGATGCTTCAGATATTACTCTTATGTTATGTATATGTGTTTCCAAATTTTTCAGGGATGCAATCTTTTCCCAGAACTCTGGATCCTTATCCAGGAGGTCGAAATGAATCTGATCTTTTAAATTATGTTATGTATGTCTGTTTAGTGATTTTTCAAGTATGCATTCTCTTACCAAAAACTGTGGATCATTGATACAGGAGGAGGAGGAGGAAGTCAAAGAAAAATTGCAATTATAATAGGTAAATATGGTTTCTTCCGATTCTGTAAAGGTGAATTTGCATTTTTTTCTTATTAATATTTTCTTTGGGGGTAGCTATCTGTCACTTCATTCGATGGTAGGTTGCTTTATTGGAGGGATTTTGCTGACAACATTGGCAGTAGTAATATTCTTGAAGTTTTATGTGAAAAAGAGAAAACTTTTTAGCAAGGGTTTTACTAGTGGTTTTAGCAGGGGTTTTACTAGTGGTTTAAGCAAACACAATAGAAAGTACAAGGAAGCAGTTGGTCTAAGTGGGCTTAAGATAAGAAATTTGCCAATATTCTCTTACGAAGAACTTTGTCAAGCTACGATGATTCAGGATTTTTGCCAGAAGGATCACTTTGGCAAAGTGTTGAGGCCTCTAAATGAGATGGTTGGCTATGGTGTGAGCCCAAATGAGTTTGTGTAATACCATCACTCAGGATCTCTATAATGTTAATAAGTTTTAGTAAACACATAAGGTTATTCATAAGATGATTTAGGGTAACTTTAAGGTGGATACCTTTACTTGTAATTAATTGATGAATGCTTAGTTTTTTGCACCAATTCTGTAACTTACACTGTTCTGATTAGGATCATTTATAGCAGAGGAGAGTTTGATAAGGCAGTTGAGATCTTAGATGGTCTATTGTAGAAGGGATTTTTGCTCAAGGCATAAAATTGTGTACCATTTAGTTACCACTTATAGTTCTCTGTTTGCATATCTTTGTTGACATAGGAAAATGAAAAAGCAGAGAATATTTTTGGGCAGTTAATTAAGTAAAGAATTTAGGATCCTTCAATGTTGAAGGCAGATTTTATCAACAAGATTCATGCAACCAAATTGGGCAGTTAATCAAGTAGAGAATTTAGGATCCTTCAATGTTGTCGAGGGTTGTATTTCTACTTTAAACCTCCTCTTGCAGTCATACATTAGTGGCCTCCCTTTAGTGGACATCAAACAATAAGACACTGCAACGCTTCTCTGCTCGTCGGGGACAACAGGAAAAAGCAAGGGAGTCATCTCCACCCATAGAAATCTCATTGCGATGGTCGTAAGTGATGTTTTGAGCAGATACGATATGAAGGCCAGAGAGAAAACATTTTTATCCATCGTGCCGCTGTTTCATATTTTGGGTTTTTTCTATACACTTTCTTGCATTGCGATTGGGGATACCATGGTAGTTATGCGCAAATTCAATTTGACTGAAATGCTTTTGGCCATACAGAAGTACAGAGTGAATATCCTCCCTGTTTCTCCACCCATTGTGATGGCTTTAAGTAAGTCCCCTGTTATTTCCAAGTACAATTTGACTTCGCTATCCTCGATAGCCTGCGGTGGAGCACCTCTTGGAAAAGACGTCATCGACAATTACACTGCTCGATTCCCCACTGTTCAGCTTCAACAGGTGTCATTCATAGTACATACCTATTCCACAAATTTCCTTTCCTTTTTATGTTATTAATTTTATATATTCATTTTGATTTGGTGTTTCAACTAAAAATATCTCCATGCTCCCAAAGACATAACAGGCTTGATTCCTTCTATTCCAACTTTCCAACCCCCCCCCCAAATGACAAGAGATTGAAAATTTATTGTTTCCCCATGTGTATGTGTTTTAAGTAAAACGCTAATTGAAGGTAGTTATTATTTGGCAGGGCTATGGATTGACAGAGTCTAGCGGGTCAGTATCATTCACTGAAACAGATGAAGAAAGTAGACATTACGGAACGGCAAGCTTGCTTGCAGCTAATGCTGAAGCTAAAGTGGTGGACATAGCCAGTGGAAAAGTTATGCCTCCTAACCATAAGGGTGAGCTCTAGTTACGGGGACCTGAAATCATGAAAGGTGTGATCATCTCATCTTTTCCCAGGCATGAGAATTTTTAACAAATTTGCAGGCATTTTTATATTGTAGTCCCTTTTCAAATGTTTTGAATTTGAGAGACTGATTTGAATAGCACCCATATTCACCTGGACCACTATGAAAAAAATCTTAAACTTCATAACCAGCAAAATAAGAATTCCATATCCATAGTGAGAACATGCGGTGTCCAATAAGCATGCGGTACCCCAAGATCAAAATCACATCAAACAATCTACAAAAATTCCATTAGGTGCTCTTGTGAAATTTTAAGGGTGTATGTTCTGTACCCAGAACCATCTTATGAACAAAAATAGTATTCCCTGCCAAATGAATCTCATCCCTTCCTCGTGAACCACAGGTTCTCAGTATGATGCCATAGCACTCTCATCCATATATTGATTTTCCCAGCTTTTGACTAGAAAATATATTAAGTATTTGGTTGTTTCATGCAGGTTATTTTCATAATGATGAAGCAACTGCATCAACTTTAGACTCAGAAGGATGGCTGAAAACTAGGGACCTATGTTACATTGATGAGGAGGGCTTCCTTTTCATTGTGGACAGAATAAAGGAGTTGATCAAGTACAAAGCATTTCAGGTACTAAACATTTCGAGGATCATTTAAAGTTCAATTCGAAACCCACAATATTAATCTTTCGAGGATCATTTAAAGTTCAATTCAAAACCACAATATTAATATTCTAGGAAGTTTTCTAGGAGTTGATAAAGTACAAAGCATTTCAGGTACAAAACAGTTCAAGGACCATTTAAATTTCAATTCGAAACCCACAATAATAATCTTCAACGGATTTTTTTTTAGGTTGCGCCAGTAGAGTTAGAGGAGTTGCTCCTCTCAAACCTAGAGATTAGTGATGCTGGTGTTATTCCGTGAGTAGCATTTTCTATTTCTTGTTTTGATAAACCTTCAAAGTTCTACATATAGCTAGATTTACCACTAACTGGTTTGATTAGCTGGATTTACCACTTATTGAACTAATAAATATTTTTGAAGTTTTATCTAGCTTATAACACAGAGTTTCTCTGCAACATTAGTTGATGCCCCTACTCCTTTACACATTGATCCAAAGATAATTGCATACATGTTACTTATTGAAGCATGCAACTCTCTATCTTTTGGGTTTGTATGCTAGGTATCCTGATGATGAAGCAGGTGAAATACAAATGGCATTTATTGTGAGGAAGTCTGACATCAATCTCTCCAAAGAAGATGTAAAAATTTTTGTTGCAAATCAGGTAAATGAAACATTGAGATATTTAGTTTGTGAACTTGCCTGCTCTCAACCTAAAACTTTGGTTTCTTTTGTTGGAGATCTGCTAATTTCCAAGCAAAAATATCTTTTGTGTGCAGGTTTCGCCATACAAGAGGATATGTCGAGTAGCATTTGTCAATCAATTCCCAAGTTCCCCACTGGAAAAATCTTAAGAAAAGATTTGATTCATGAGGCTCTGTCCACCTCCAGATTGTGACTCCCATTGAACAACCTTTAATCTTTGTGAAGAAATCATGTGCTATTTTTTTATTTGAAGTTTGAACATCATTTTTTTATTCAAACATCATATTTTAAAAGTGTGTGTCTAGCTGGTATAATCTCACAATGTTGGTTATAAGCATCGATCAATTTGTTTGATATTTTGTGTCACTCAGGGTATAATGTTGTAATTGACTTCCTCGGCAGTTTAAGGTATAGATAATGGAAGAAAACTAAACATTTTATTATCATTTCCCTTTGCTTTATCACACCTGCTTTTGTCATTTGTCTACAGAACAACTAAGCATATCTACAATCTCTGTTTACATCAAGTCTTGGATATGTTCATCATTACTTCTAGCATCCTGTTGATAGATGAAATTTGCAGCACCCAGAGAGATCATTTCTCTGGTTGGTGTGAAGAACTTATAACATTTTGATCCTACTTGTGGTATTACAATCAAATACTCATGGAAATAGAGAAAGTTATAAAGTTATGAATCTAGACTTGTTTTCATTTTATGAAAAATTGATTTTTATTGTGAGTTCATGACATTCATGGGGATTCAAACATTACTCTAAAATTTTTAGATAACTACCTTATTCAGTTATGCAAAAAATAGGAAAGGAGTCAACTGGTATGACACATGATCAGTGGGAAACTGTTGTAGAGAAAACACGATTTCTAGAAGAATGATCTGATCACAAGCTTGTCTTGGAACATTTGACTTGGGTTTGTCATATAATCCTAATCACCTTTATTATAATTCATTGGAATTTGGTTAGCTTCGTTGCCTTTTGTGTCTATACTTGTGGTTTTGTATTGAGATTATTTGGGCTTGCTGTCATTGTTTTTCACTTCTAAGAATGCTTTGTTTTTGTTTTGCTCTAATTATGTGTTGAACATTTTTAAAAAATCAATGCTTCTTATACAATTTCAAGGACTGTCATAACTCTTCACATAATTCTTTAAAGGGTGCTAGCTCATTGGAAGAGCACCTGCCATGCAGGAGGTTGGTGGTTCGATTCCACTGCACCCTAACATGAATTATTCAATGATATTGTTGATTTTTTTAATTAAATATTTTTATATTGATTTATTTTAATGGTGATATATTTTTCTGGAGTCATTGTTTTATATTATCTCTAGAAAGACAATAGATAGGATTAAAGACATTTTATCCATAAAGACAAATATGTCTTTAATTCCAACTATTGTCTTTGGAGAGACAAAAATGAAATTGTCTCAAGTTAAGACAATTTACCCAAAAATTGTCTTAAAACCCCCCTTTGTGTTGTAGTGCAACTATTGTCTCTGGAGAGACAAAAATGCTCGTGTTATATATTGTCTTTATAGAGACAATATTTTAAGACAATTTAATTTTAAGACGATTTGATTTGAGACACCTGCGTAAAGACAATATTTAAGACAATACACAAGTTTTCTTTTGTCTCAAATTAAGACAATTTACCAAAAAATTGTCTTAAATATTGTCTTAAGACCCCCCTTTATGTTATAGTGGCACCTCCAAATTGAACCTACAAAACTGACATGTAAATTGGAATACAATATGATTGAACCTGCAAACTGATAGCTACAATTTGAAATCCATGTTGCACACTCTAATCTATGAAGGTGGTTAAATTTGAAATCAAAATAATTTGAACAATCAAACCTGCAAATTTGAAAATAATGCTAGGGAAACGTAGGCAATCGAACCCATTAAGCACCATGGCTGTGTAAGAAAATGCATTTGAATTTATTTTTTTCACAAGAAAAAACAACAATTTTCCATAGGTAAAAAAATGTTAAAAAACATGCATATAGCATATGGTCCAGATTAAAAATTTCATGGATAAAAATACAGAGAATCAATCTAAAAATGTAAACTCAAAACACTGTGGGTACATACATCTGCATAATAATGATTGAAATAAAAAAATATAAACCAGGTCGAAAGGCCCATCAAACCCATAAAGGATCAACATAAATCCCCAGAATGGGAAAAAACATGCAAGGAAAGTCAACAACTACCCTAGGAAAGAGGTGAAAAGGCATAAAGCAAGAAGCCTAGATTAAGACATTGCCAGCCCCAAAACCCAAAATTCCCCAAAAAAGTGGCAGCAAACACGGGCATCTGTAGCACCAACCCAGACCCATGAACAACATCCACAAAATAGAATCCCATTGTGACAAACGAGAGAAAACCCAATGCCAAAAAATCAGATATCGGCGGTGAAGAGGGCCTGCAGCGGCCAACCACCAAAGAAAACCCCAGCACGCCACATCCATGACCAGCAATAGGAAAACTAGGAGGTAGCAGGTCCACATCACTGCAAGAAGCGAGGTAACTGAGAGCTCACCTGAGAAAGAGTTAGCCACCGAGGATGTTGATGGGGCCACAGTGATGAAGCAGCCACTGAACCCTAGCAAATAAAACCCAAAAAAAACCAATGTAGAAAGGGCACACCACATCCAAAGCAGCAACTGGATATCTGGGAAAGAGTCGAACCAACAACGATTGCTGCAAGAAGCAACCCGCCGCCCATCGATACTATGCTACTAGCAAGAAATGGGCCACAGAGGATGTTGTGAGAGCCGCAGCAGCGAGGCAGTCGTTAGACCCCTCGCGCGAGAAACCCTAACTTTTGTTTTCCCTGCCCAAAATCATTGAATATCAGAGTATTGTGATCACCTTAATGTTAACAACCATTTGGGTGTCACATATCTAACCCAAAGAAACTGCAACATCCTTTTTTCTTATAAGAAGTGTTCTAATACTTTGGTTGGCGAGACAAAATGGAGCATCTCGATCTCTCGTTACTAAAGGGCTGGGTCATATTTTTTTAAATGGTAAAGCTCAAAATTTACAAGCTTAAGTTTGTAGAGTTAATTTGAATTCCATGAAAGTTAAATCCAAATCATTTATCTAATTCCTTAACAAAATTGAAATTGTAAACCAGCCTAGATCCATCTTTACTCCAAATCTATCAAGCACCGAGAGGGATCAAATTTCTCAAGGTGAAAACCTCCTTTTTGATTGCAAAACTTGAGGAAATGTTTGCACCTCGAGAGATTTGATCCCTCTTGGTGCTTGATAGATCCGGAGTTAAGATGGATCTAGGCTAGTTTCAGTAGTGTGTGGCCAAGGAAAATATATCGATAATATGAACAACATATGATTAATTTTATCAATAATATGTAAATACATCTAATATTAATATAGCCATTTTCAATATGCTAAATATGTGCGAGTCATTTTAATTTTAAATTTTCTTAATTACCTCAGTTTGTTGAGATGATAAATATTGTAAAATAACTTTAATGATGAAAAATTATGACTTTTTTTAATGAAAAGTGACAATGTAATAATATTGAATGATAGAAAATGTGAATAATAATAATGTACTCAATTACAAATAGAGTCTTCAATTTGATCAATCTCAAACTATTTTTTTCTATTGTTATTATTGTCACCCTTCTTATTTTTGTCATCTTTTCATATCGATTATATGAATGGCAATTGGAATCATAAACCATTTAAAAAATTGGCTCAAGTTGTTGTAGTAAACATCACACCTTGTCTCTCTTTCTCTCCAATATTAATAGGTTTAATTAGTATAACGAAAAAATAAGCGTACATTGCCAATCATTTTTTGTGCTTACACTGAAATCAATGCACACTATTAATCCAATGACTTTAAAATTAATACAGCATCATGCATACAATTACATCAAATCAGAAATCAACATATACATTGAAATCAATGCATCTAATGCAAGAAATCAAATAAGATTAGAAAAAAACATCTACACTGAAATCAATGCATTTAATGCAAGTAATCAAATAGGATTATAAATAAACATCTACACTCAAATCATTGCATCTAGTGCAAGTAATAAAATATGATTAGATACCAACATCTACACTGAAATCAATGCATCTAGTGCAAGCAATCAAATAGGATTAGAAATCACCATCTACATTGAAATCAATGCATTTAGTGCAAGCAATCAAATATGATTAGAAATCATCTACATTAAAACAAATGCATCTAGTGCAAGCAATAAAATATAATTAGAAATAAACATCAACATTGAAATTAATGCATCTAGTGCAAGAAATCAAATAGGATTAGAAATCACCATCTACATTGAAATCAATGCATCTAGTCCAAGTAACCAAATACCATTAGAAATCAACATCTACACTAAAATTAATGCATCTAGTGCAAGAAATCAAATAGGATTAGAAATCACCATCTACATTGAAATCAATGCATCTAGTCCAAGTAACCAAATACCATTAGAAATCAACATCTACACTAAAATCAATGCATCTAGTGCAAGCAATCAAATAGGATTAGAAATCATCATTTATGTTGAAATCAATGCATATAGTGAAAGAAGTATTCTTCCCTCTCTACCCCCTCCATATATATCTATATCTCCCTCCATATCTCCTTCTTTGTCTCTTTACCTCACCCCGCCAAACACACAAACTCTCTCACTCCATATATATTAATCTCTTTGTCCCTCCCTCCTTGTCTTCGTCTATCATTTCTTTCAATTCACCTTCCATCTACATCTCTATCTCCCTCTATCTCTCTATATCAACCCCAAAACATACACTCTATTTACCCAATCTATCTATCACTCCCTCCTCCTCTCCCCCTCTCTATCTCTTCACCTTCCTTCCCTCCCCCTCTTCTATCTCTCTTCCCTCCTGCTATCCTCTCTCCCTCTATCTCCATCTTCCTTATTAGTATCCCTCTCTCTCTCTCTCTCCACCTTTCACTCTATGTCTTTATTTTCACCTCCCTATCTATCCATATTCCTTATCACTCCCTCCCTATGACTCTCTCCACCTTTCATTCTCTGTCTTTATTCTTACCTCCCTCTCTCTCCCCCTCCATATCCATCCCTCTTTCCTTACCTCTCTTCACTCTCTCTCCCACCTCTCTCTTTCTCTATCTTAAACTTCCAATTTTGTTACTATATGCCTATCTCTCCCCTTCTCTCCATACCTCCTTGTTTATCTCTTTTCTCACCCTAAAACATACACACTCTCTCTCCTTCTCTACCTTGCCACTCTCTCTCTCTCTCTCCACTACTCACTCTTTATGTCTTTCTTCCTCCCTCCATCTCTTCCCATCCAACTCCATCTCTATATCCTTCCCTATCTCTCCCTCCCTCTATTCTGCTCTCTCCCTCCCTCTCTCCTCCTCTCTTCCTCTCTCTACCTCCCCCACCCTCTCTCTCTCTCTTTTCCCACCAATCCTCTCTCTTCCCGCATCACTATATCTCTCTCTCCAACTATGTTACTATATCCCTCCCTTTCTCCTTCTCTTCCCCCTTGTCTCCATCACTCCTTCTATGTCTCTTTATCTCACCCCTAAAAGTAGACACATTCTATCCATACCTCCCTTGTCACTCCCTCTCTCTCCACTTATCACTTTCTATTTCTTTCTTCTTCCCTCCCCCTCTCCCCTTCCAACTCCATCTCTCTATCCCTCCCTCTCTCCTCCTCCTCGCATCCTTCCTCTCTCTCCCTTTATCTCCTACCTCCCTCTTCCTTCCCCCTTCTCTCTCTCTCTCTCTCTCTACCCTCCAATATCTCTCCTTATATCTCTCCCACCTCCATCTTTATGTCTCCTTCTGCCTCTCTTACCCTCCTCTACCTTTCTTACTTCTCTCGTTCTCTCTCTCTTGAATTTAGTCCAAGAAATCAAATAGCATTAGAAATCATCTACATTGAAATCAATGCATCTAGTCGAAGTAATCAAATATAATTAGAAATCAACATATACACTAAAATCAATGCACTTAGTGCAAAAAATCAAATAGGATTAGGAATCACAATTTACACTGAAATCAATGCATCTAGTGCAAGAAATATTCTTCCCTCTCTCGCCCCTCCATCTATATCTATATCTCCCTCAACCTCTCCTTCTTTGTCCCTTTATATCACCCCATCGAACACACACACTCTCTCACTCCATATCTATCAATATCTTTGTCCATCCATCCTTGTCTCCATCTATATCTTCTTTCTCCTCACCTTCAAGTATCTATATCTCCCTCTGTCTCTCTATATCATCCCCAAAACATACACGATATTTTTCCAATATATCTATCTATCACTAAGCCCTCCTCTCTCTCTCTCTCTCTCTCTCTCTCTCTCTCTCTCTCTCTCTCTCTCTCTTCCCCCATCACTCTCTCCGTCTCTCTCAAACTATGTTACTATATCCCTCCATTTCTCCTTCTCCCCCCCCTTATCTCCATCACTCCTTCTATGTTTCTTTATCTCACCCCTAAACATACACACTTTCTCTCCATATCTCCCTTGTCACTCCCTCTGTCTCCACTTCTCAGTCTCTATGTTTTGCTTCTTACCTCCCTCTCGCCCCCTCCAATTCCATCTCTCTATCCCTCCCTCTCTCCTCCTCCTCTCATCCTTCCTCTCCTTCCCTTTCTCTCCTACCTCCCTCTCCCTTCTCCCTTCTCTCTCTCTCTCACTCTCTCCTCCCATCCTCTCTCTCTCCCACCTCCATATTTATGTCTCTTACCCTTATCTACCATTCTCACTCCTCTCCTTCTCTCTCTCTTCATTCCTCCTCTCCTTTCTCCTTCAGTTTATCTACATCTCTCTCTTGGCACCCCCTATTTCTCCACCTCTATCATATCTCTTTGTTATTCCCTCCCATATATATCTATAGTTAATATATATATATATATATATTATAATATAACAAATTTAATATTGTATTAACCAAAGTTCTAATAATAATATTTTAATATTAATGTTAGGGTTAATAATGTTTTTTGTATGGTATTAATAATTATTTGGATGATGGTATTTGGCCCATAAGTATTAGTATATAATTAGATGTTGATTTCTAATCCTATTAGATATATTTTACTTATTTACCTTACCTCTTTATACACCTATTTTATATTTATTTATTTACCATACACTTTTACAAATATGATCCATTTGGCCATATAATTAATAATAATTTGTCCCTGCTATTTGTCCCCTGCTATTTGGCCCATAGGCTTAACCTAAATAAAACCTCTTTTTTGAGTTTTTGTAAATATAAAGAGGTTTATGCAGTAAATATAATTTTTTTTTTAATCTTATTTACCATACCTCTAGTTTATTTATATTTTTATCTATTTACCATACTTAGTGAGTAATAATAAAAAGAGGTTTTATTTATTTACCATGCCTTTCATTTACTTATATTTTTATCTATAAACCATATCTCATTTTTGAGTGTTCTTAAACTTCTTCATATTTTAAATTTATATTGTTTAAATTTATTTGTAATGAATTTTAAATGTTTATTTATATGGTTATGTAAGTCATTGTTTAAGCCGACATTGGTTATTTTTTTTTGTCCTTATTTATTTTAATTCTTTACTTTGGCTTCCGACATACTTACACAAAGCCATTCCAATACAAAGATGTCTATTCACCTATTAATAATTAATGGTTTTTGAAATTTATAAATATTTTAAAAACAAATTTATCAAATATTAATCCTTGGAAATTCAGAAAACATAAAAAAGTTCACTTCGGTCAAGTAACTTTTACTAATAATGTACACATAATTTACTAACTATTTACCCACAATTGGTTATCGGGTAAATTGGATGTGTGATAACACTCTTGTCAAAGAGTCTTTAGGTGGTGATATAATTTTTGTAGTTGAGATTGACAGAAAATGCATTCGTTCTCTTTTAAATCCCTTATATAATATGTGGCATTTTAAATATATATAAAAGTAAAATTAGGGAAAAAATATAACATAAATTTTAATTTAATTTATATAATGTATAAAGTGAAAATAATGAATGAAAGGGTTAATTTTAATTTTAGAGTAAAAATTTTGATTGCTATTTTTCATGAGAAAGAATCAAAATAATTGACCAATTATCCTCTCCTCCTTACACTCAGTTGTTACACGTTTGAAATTTTATTAAGTATTTTAAGCAATTTTGTATGACGATTTTTCTGTGGATTACAAAATCGACAGATTCTTTGTATTGAATGTGTACGCACTTTATATTTGTTGTATGTCTGAAATTGCAATCCATATAAAATTCAGGGACTATATATAAACGGGAATATAATTTAGATTCTTTGTATTGAATGTGTACGCACTTTATATTTGTTGGATGTCTGAAATTGCAATCCATATAAAATTCAGGACTATATGGAAACGGGAACATAATTTATAAAATAAATTTTATAAGTGCCAATGCGTTACAGCTAACTTTACTTCATGTTTATTTGATCATAGAATTTAAAATTTAAGTAGATATGAAAATGGAGAAGATAGAAATTCCAAATAAATGTAAAAGAGTAGTAATCTCGAGTTTGACCTTTATGTTGTCAAGTATTTCACGCTGTATATGAAAGAGAGGAGAATGGATTTCCAAACCTTTGTAGAGTACTGCAATTGCACGTAACATGTTAGGTGCTTAGGTACAATCCAAAAAAAATGATGTTTGCGTTAAGATACAAATTTATTATAAACCCAAGTGTCTTCCAAATAAGGATATCAAAAAGGAAGTGGGTGTTACCATACAAATTAATTATCGAATCAATCGTCTTATGAGTCTAAGATTTTTTTTACACATTATTTTCAAGCTATGAATCTTCTTGAATACCTTTGCTATAATGGGTTAGAAATATTCCCAATCAATGCTATCAATAAATAAATAGTGGCATCAGCCTACATTTTCATTGAATTTTTTGTTGCAGGAAGGATGAGGTTCAACTCAAATTTGTAAGTTTTTTTTCGCAATTCACGCAAAATCCAAAACATAGTACCCAAAGTATTTTTCTGCGTTTATTTATTTTTCCGCTGTTGACTTACCTGTTTGTCCGCACTTCGTATCCTGCAGCATTTTTGGTTTACCTTTAAGCCTTTCGCCAAAGTTATATTTTCGCCGATGCGATATCGGCGGGAACCACCTTACCTTTACCGCATTAACCAAACTGTACAAACCTTTGCATTTCCACTTATTCCTTTGTTTTTCACATTTCGCATTTACCGCATTGCAGCCTGCACTTCGCAACATTTAGCATTTACCTTTTAAGCATTTTGCTGAAACTTATTTCCCCACCAATGCGATCTGGTCGGACCTTCAACCGTACCACATCGCCACCCACACTTCGCAAAGTTTAAGACTTACCTCTTTAGTGCCTACAAGTTATGTTATTTTGTTTGCGATGTGATGCGCTCGCAATAGCATGTGGAAAGCTCAGGAGGATAGCGCATATCAGCGCTCGCAAGCTTAGGAGGGTAGCGCTCGCAAACTAAACAATTGAAGTTGTGATGCGATATGTGCCTTTGCACGTCGCAATTGAAAATTCTTATGTTTTCCTGTATCGCACAAATGTTAAAAGTTAAGATCATCGATATGTGATTTGCAATGGAGGCATGGACGTGATGTGTTTTTAGAGCCAAAACGCATAAAATTTCAAGTCTGTTGTTATGTGTTTTGGTACGTTGTTTCGTGTGGAAAAAGAAGAACAAGCAAAAGGACGTATTGGTTGATAAACGTCCATCCCTGCATTGAATTGCATTGAATCGCAAGCTCCGCCATTTTTGTATTAAAGGACTAGAATTTCCATATGTTTTTTGAGATGAATCAAATATAGAGAAGAGTTGAATAAATTTGAGAAAGTGTTCCTATCCTATGTTGTTCTTATTATTTGTCTGTGTCTGTGAATTGTTATTTCCACATATATTTTCATTCTCTATGTTGTTGGGGGAAAACG
The DNA here is from genome assembly GCA_034641835.2 of Pinus albicaulis. Lineage (NCBI taxonomy): Eukaryota > Viridiplantae > Streptophyta > Pinopsida > Pinales > Pinaceae > Pinus > Pinus albicaulis. The sequence goes on from CM076576.1 coordinate 996,042,246, forward strand.
AATCCCTCTGTGTTTCTTCATAATTTCCAACATGGTATCGGAGTGGGTCCAGGCTCTCAGTGAAAGAAAATGTTCTTTACTGAAGAAGCTGAAAGACTGTTTTGAGAAGTTGATTCTCCAGCAATGAGAAGGCTTTGCTTACACAGTCAAGATGGTAGCACGGGCATAGGCCTAACTAATCCCCAACTACCACAGTTCAATGGGAATAATTATGATTATTGAGTTATTATAATGAAAGCACTATTCTCCTCACAAGATATTTGGGAGCTGGTAGAATATGGTTTCCAAGAACCAACAGATGCAACAACATATAATGCTTTGACATAAGCAAAAAGAGATTTGTTGAGGGACAATACGAAGAAGGACTCCAAAGCGCTCTTCTATATTTTCCAAGTAGTACATGAGAGTATTTTTCCAAGAATTTCAGCAGCAACGAAGTCCAAGGAGGCATGGGATACCCTTCAGACAGCCTATCAAGGCATGGAAAAGGTGAAGGCATTAAAACTTCAAATGTTGAGAAGATATTTTGAACCTCTTTGTATGAAAGAGTCTGATAACATAGACTCATTCTTTACACACGTGATTGGGTTAGTTACCCAAATCAGGTCTCATAGTGAGACACTTGAAGAAAGGAGAATAGTTGAGAAATTCTTAAGAAGCCTACCATCAAGGTTTGATGCCATAGTAGTTGCCATAGAAGACACAAAAGATCTCTCATAGTTTTCAGTGGATGAGCTTCATGCATCACTGATGTATCGTGAACACAGATTGAATAGAGCAAAAAAATCCTCATTGGAGCATGCATTTAAAACACAAATGTCTTTTCTTCAAGGTAGAGGTCGAGGAAGATCAAACTACTGAGGAAGAGGAAGAAGCCCACACAAAGGTGGAAGATGTAGTGCTACAAGCACAAGTGGAAGGGGCAGCAATCAGAATCCAAGCCAAGGCTCAAGACAGAATCAAGCACAAGGATAGAGGTATGATAAACCTCAAGTCCAATGTGATTATTGTAAAAGGTATGGCCATTATACAAATGAATGTAGAAAGAAGAAAAATGACATGGGTAGTAAACATAGTTTAAATTTCACAAAAGAAAATCAAAACCATGGGAATGTACTTTTAACTTGTAATGTGGCACAAGAAGAACAAGAATATGTATGGTTCTTTGATTCAGGGTGTAGTAACCATATGACTGGAAACATAGCAATGTTTTCCAACCTAGATGTAAGTGTAAAATATGAAGTGACAACGGGGACTGATAGAAAAGTCTCTGTCATGGGGAAAGTAAGAGTAAACATACTAACAAAGAAGGGAGAGAAGAAGTTTGTGCCAGATGTTCATTATCTACCTGGCATGGAATGTAACCTACTAAGCATTGGACAGCTTGTGTGAAAGGGCTACAATCCTTTTTTTTTAAATTATGTGTGCATAATCATGGATATACCTCCAAGTAGATAGCTCATTGCAAAAGAGCATATGACAAGCAATAGGATGTTTCCTCTCAAGATCAGAGCAGACTTGAAGGAAGGAGGTTTTTTAGTAGCTATCACACCAGAAATATTTCAATAAGAAGTTAAAGATGAGAACTAGTTATGGAATTTGATATTTGGACATCTCAATTTCGGAGGTTTTAATTTTTTCCACAAAAAAGGCATGGTAAAGGGATTACCACTCATAGAAAAAATAGACAGACTATGTGAATCTTGCATCTTGGGAAAACAACATAGAGAATCATTTCCATTAAGAAAAAGTATAAGGGAAGATGCACCTTTGGAGATTGTCCACTCAGATTTATATGGACCAATGCAAACGCCATCATTAGCTACCAGTCATTATGTTTTGACATTTATAGATGATTACACAAGGAAGATATGGTTCTGTTTCCTAAAACAGAAAAGTGAAGTGTTTGAACAGTTCTACCACTTCAAAGCTTTCGTTGAGAAGCAAAGTTGACACTATATAAAAGTGTTGAGAACCGACAGAGGTGGAGAATATATCTCCAAATACTTCCTACGTTTCTAGAGGGAGCATGGAATACACAAGCAGTTTACCACAAGGTATACACAACAGCAAAATGGTGTATCAGAAATAAATAATAGGACCATCATGGAAATGGTAAGAAGTATGTTGAAGACAAAGAATTTGCCAAATGAGTATTGGGCAAAAGTTGTCGATTGTGAAACATATATCTTAAATAGATGTCCACACAAAAGTGTTATGAACAGAGTTACAAAACAAGCATGGAGTGGAACAAAGTAGTTTTTCACTCATATGAGAGTGTTTGGATGTGTGGCATATGCACATGTCCCAAATATGTTAAGGAAGAAGTTGGACAACAAATGGGAGTAATGTATATTTCTTGAATACATTGATGAATCCAAGGCCTACAAGCTCTATAATCCATTAACCAATAAAGTAATCATCAACAGAGATGTTCATTTCATAGAAGAAAGTCAATGTGAAGACAAGTATTTCACATGAAGACAAAGAGGAATTGATTGCAGAAAGCAACTCCCCAACGGTGCCTCCTCCTCCACCTACACAAGCTCAATAGAGCACACCATAAGCAAGCAATAAAAAAACATTTAGAAATCAAGGAAGTGCTTCTCCAAGCACAACACAGGGATCAGTAACTCCCTCGAGTTCAAGTGAAACTCCAAGCACATCTTCAACAAATACAAGAAAACCAAGATTCAAAAATTTGAGTGAATTTTATGAGCAATAAGAAGTTGATAATAATGTTGGTATGAATTCTTTACTTGAATTATTTTTTCATGTTGATGACCCAATACATTTTGAAGATGCAGTCAAAGAAGATAGGTGGATTGAAGCAATGAATGAAGAGATAGGAGCAATAGAAAAGAATGACACATGGGAGTTAGTGGACCTCCCACAAGGAAAAGAAGTTATTGTGGTGAAATGGGTCTATAAGACCGAGAGAAACATTGAAGGCAAGATATAAAGGCTCAAATCAAGGCTAGTTGTCAAAGGCTACAAGAATCAGCAAGGAAGAGACTATTAGGAAACCTTTACACCATGTGCAAGGATGGAGACAGTGCAGACAGTGTTGTCCATAGCAGCACAAATAAAGTTGAAATTTTATCAAATGGATGTGAATTCAACATTCTTGAATGGAGTGCTAAAAGAGGAGGTATATGATGAACAACCTCTTGGCTATGAAATATAAGGCCAAAAACACAGAGTGTGTAAGTTTAGAAAATCTCTTTATGGGCTAAAGAAAGCACCATGAGCATGGTACAACAGGATTGATGCTTACCTGATACAAAATGGGTTTGACAAGTGTGATGGTGAACCCACATTCTAAATCAAAGAAAATGACGGTAAGATCCTTATTTTTGTTTTGTATGTAGATGATTTGATCTTTACAGGCAACGATTTTTCTCTCATTGTTGATTTCAAATTAGTCATGAAGAGTGAGTTTGAAATGACTAACTTGGATTTGTTAAGATATTTTTGGGCATAGAAGTAGAGCAAACAAAAAAGGGGATTTTCATCTCCCACGAAAATTATTTTGAAGAAGTTTTAAAAAGGTTCAATATGCATAACAATAAGCCATAATCAACTCCAATTGTCATGGGGTTGAAATTGAGCAAGGAATATTGCAGCAAGAAATTCAATCTGACATTGTACAAAAGCAGGGTTGGTAATCTAATGTATTTGACTGCAACTACGCTTGATATTATGTATGCAGTAAGTTTGATATCCAAATTCATGGAGACAGCGAAGGAGACACATTGGCAAGCAGCCAAGAGAATATTGAGGTATGTAAATGAAACAAAGGAGTATGGTGTTCTATACTCCGAAACTGATAATTTTAAGATGATTAGTTACATTGACAGTGATTGGGCTGGAAGTGTTGATGGCAGAAAGAGCACATTAGGGTATGTTTTTCACTGAGGATCAGGAGCCATTTCATGGGCTTCCAAGAAGCAGCCAATAGTTTCATTATCAATAGCAGAAGCTGAATATGTAGCAACAATAGCAGCAGCATGTCAAGCAGTTTAGATGAGAAGGATGTTGAGAGATTTATGTCATGAAGAAGAAAAGGGAACCACAATTTTCTGTAATAACATATCAACAATTCCAATTTCAAAGAATTATGCTTTCAACAAGAGAACAAAGAATATTGATGCCAAATACCATTTCATAAAGGAATTAGTTAACAATGGTGAAATTTATTTGTAGCATTGCAGGTCAGAGAAACAGTTTGCTGATATCCTCACAAAGCCATTGGGACAAAACAATTTTTTTTATCTTAGACAGTCTCCGAGAATGATTGATGGTGGTAGTTGTGATTAAGGGGGAGTGTTGGAAATACTCTCAAACACCACCATGAATAAAGAGTGGCAGCAGCCCACAACTTCATTGATTTTTTTGTTGCAAGGAAGGATGAAAATCAAAAGTTGAATCCACATGTTTTGTTTGCAATCCACGCAAAATCCAAAACAGAGTACCCAAAGCCTTTCTTTACATTTATATTTTTTTCGGCATTGACTTACCTGTTTTCCTGCACTTCACAACCAACAACATTTTTGGTTTAGCTTTAAGCCTTTCGCCGAAGTTATATTTCTGACAATGAGATATCGGTGGGACCCACCTTACCTTTACCGCATTAACCAGACCATGTAAACCTTTCCATTCCGCTTATTCCTTTGTTTTTCACATTTCACATTTATTTTGGTTTATCGCATCACAACCCACACTTCGCAAAATTTAGCATTTACCTTTTAAGCACTTTTCCAAAACTTCTTTCCTCGTTGATGCAATCTGGTGGTACCCTCAACCTTACCGCATCATCATCTGCACTTCTCAAAGTTTAAGAATTACCTATTTAGCGCCTGCAAGTTATATTATTTTGTTTTCGATGTGATGCGCTCACAATACCATGTGGAAATATCAAGAGGATATTGCATATCAGCGCCAGCAAGCTCAGGATGCTAGCGCCCGCAAACTAAACAATTTAAGTTGTGATGTGATATGTTCCATCACACATCGCAATCACAAATTCCTATGCTTTCTCGTATCACACAAATGTTAAAAGTTAAGATCGTGTTGTAGCTGTTGTAGCTGCTACAACACCACCCACAATTTTGGGTACATTTAAAATTTCGGGTTCCCCCTCTGCTCGCTTAGGTGTTAAAGTCTTTCACCCGACCTGCAGTCAGTGACATCACAGTGACCTATCCACAGACCCTCACGAGCTTCTCACCATCATGATCTGATGTTGTTGCTACAATCACGCCATGTGAGGGAAGGATCACCAACATACGTTCGAATAAGAACTTTTCGTGCATTCATCATGTACATTAACAGCCCCCTCGCCATGGGTCATTAAGCACGTTGTTTGAATACGTCTCTTATGTTTGTTGGTCTCATATAATTTATCTAGGGGCACCATTCGCAAAGAATAACTGTGAACTAATTAATGTTATGTTGTTTATACAGGTCAATCCCACGACTGATAAACTCATCAATGATTGTCATGGCACCGAGGAAAATAAGATTAAGCCTCCTACACCTGAAGAGATTATTTTTCAAGAATTCAAAAATAAACTTTTGGAACCTGGGCTCGTCGACCATATTGTGGTTTCAAACAAACCTGTAGCTAAAGTTTATGTTCGAAATTCACCAAATAATTCTACCCAAAGTGAAAGCAGTGAGGTAGAGATACATGTCAGACGGACCTACTCTGAGGGTGGCAGCCAACATAAGTATTCTTTTAATATTGGCAGTGTTGAATCCTTTGAGCAGAAGTTGGAAGATGCATAAGAAGCGTTGGGTATTTTTCCTCATGATTATGTTCCTGTAACATATGTTTCAGAAATGGTCTGGTACCAAGATTTGTTGATATTTTCACCTACATTATTGATTCTGGGGTCTCTCATTTACTTTGGGCGAAGAATGCAAAGTGGTTTGGGTGTAGGTGGACTTGTAGGCAAGGGTGGTCATGGAATCTTTAACATCGGAAAAGCTAATGTGACGAAGGTAGATAAAAATTCAAAGGACAAGGTATTATTTAAGGATGTAGCTGGGTGTGATGAAGAAAAGCAGAGATCATGGAGTTTGTGCATTTTCTTAAAATCCTAAAAGTACCAAGAGCTAGGAGCTAAAATTCCAAAAGGTGCCCTTTCAATGGGTCCTCCTGGCACAGGGAAAAATCTCTTGGAAAAAGCTACAACAAGGGAAGCAAGAGTCCCCTTTTCTTTCAATTTGTGGCTCGGATATCATGAAGATGTTTGTTGGTGTTGGGCCTTCAAGAGTTAGAAGCTTGTTTCCTGAAGCTAGGCAGTCTACACCAAGTATTATCTTTATTGACGAGATTAATGCAATTGGCCAAGCAAGAGGTCGTGAGGGTCAGCCAAATAAAATGATTTTAGATGTTGTACAACTAAGCCAAGGCACGAAAAATGATAAAAAACAATATGGTTTCAAAACCATAAGAGATGGTGGATCAGAACTATATGGGAAAAACATTACAAATGAGCGCAAAGGTTTCAATGGCAAGTTTTCGACCTATGCTAAAAGTTTTGGATCATATCTATATATATATATATATATATATATATATATATATATATATATTTAGTGGTCCAAAGTCGTGTTTACACATGGCGCCATGTGATCACTACGATTGAACGTTCAATGGTCCAAAGTCATGTTTACGTTGCATGGAGCCAAACGTAAATGTTTATATATATACATGGCGGTCAACGTTTCAACTAAAACATGGAGCGGAGTGCTATAACTATATTGGCATGTTATAATTGACAATCTGTAACCACGTTTTAAGTGGTGCAAGTCACATATGATTTCAAAACCATATAAGACCACCGAGCAAAAGCATACGAGAAACATTTCGATTGGATCAAATGTTTTATGCCGAAGTTTTAGTCCATGTCAAAACCTGTGGAGCGGACACATATATATAACGGTCAAAAAATTTACGTTCAAATCATCGAGAAAATTATTTTAACAAACCTATAGCAGCAACATTGTAATATGGTGCGTTGACAGTCAAAAACCACAAGGTTGAGTTTTCCACGTGTCTATCTCAAAATATGCATGGCAACATCACAAAAGGACCATGATTTTCAAGTAAGTGTATAAAGATATCAATACTGAAAAGGAATATGAATAATTTATGCATTACAAACTGTAGTCATGGACCAAAAAGCCAGCGCCATTAAAGGCATGCTTCATTCGACACTAAAAGAGCTATTTTCAAAAGAACAGATAAAATACGATTTCCGTAGCCGAGGGAAATATTCTGGGAGACAATCAATATTCAAATCTACTATTAATAACCTATGCTGGTCCCTTTTAGAAAGACATTATCATTTCATATTTGTTGGAAGCGAAATTTTCGATATTTCCACTACTGACCATGTCGGGATGTCTTCACAGAGCTAAATTTTCGATAATTCCTAAGGCGTTTTCTTTTACTCTGTCCAAGGGTACTAAAAAACTAGATCACATAGCCCACGTAGATTTATTCGAGACTGCATATAGTGCATTTTCCATTGCAGGCTCATGCAAGAACCTCTATGAAAAAACCTCTGAGACAGTAAGGTCATGCGCAGCATCAACATGCATGCAAAGACCACGTGGAATAGATCCCTAAACAATTTCGCTGCAGGCATACGTACATGTGTAGAGACTTTTCGACTCAGAGGAGCAGAAACCTCATATAATTAGCCTTGCTCAATAAAAAATATGGTTTCTTGGAGATGGGATCAAAGTGCACGACTAAAAAGGGTACTCGAGACTACATGCTCTTTTTATAATGCGTGTTGAATTGTAGTCGGATGAAGACCACCTGTAGCTGATCAGAGAGACAGACAAGACCACAGAGCAGCCAAGGGAAATAATCTACTTGTTCAATGTTGTGTTGAGACGGATTATAATTCTCATACAGTGTATCGTTGTTAACATGATCTTGGAAAGAGCATGCAGCATTGTTTTCTGCTTAGCCTTGCCATCATCTGGAGGTTTCAATATTTCACGACACATAAAAGAGTGGTAAAACGTCCACGACATTTTTTCTCAGCCCTGGCATGATAATGAAATAAAATGTCATGAATGTACACACCGTGAGTGCAACGATGGTTAGCACCTTATGTTTGAAGTTGACGTGATGACCAAGGAGCATCAAAAGCCACATGCCCCTATATGGTCAAGAGGTCCATCCTCTGTTGAGAATACTGCGCTGTATTTCGCTGGAGTTTTGCAGACTAGAACGAGAGACATTATGCTACATCTCAGTGTGATATGAATTTTTTTTTATCTTTTTCTCTCATTTCATGCTATCGGCATAGGTTGATGCTCAATATAGAAGCCATGATACACCTAAATCGGGGTTTGGAGAGCGAGCACACTCCATAATGAAACATGGAGTTTGACCGGGACAGTTGCTGTAGATACGCAGCTTCCATCGATCACGTCCCCCTCCACTAAATCATCGCTAAACCAGATTGTAGGAGCCGCAACTCAAAAAAGTGGAGAAAATTCCCCCTCTGGCCTTTTGCGACCAGTCGCCAAGTCGCAGAGCACATGGAATTGGTTAAAGTGCGACCTACATGAATGTGCGACTGTGCGACCGTAGGGAAGTCGTAGTCTTGCCCAAGTTGCTAGGTCATAAATCATGCTAAATGAATAAGGGGTCCAACCTACATAAATTTGCGACTGTGATACCATCGAGGGATCGCATTCCGACCCAAGTCGCAGGGTTGCAATAGTTGCAACTGGCCAGGAGATGCGACCTTACCCAAAGTGCGACTATGCGACCTCTCTGAGGTCGCAAGGTCACAAATTCTACGTCCACTAGAGGCTGCGACCCATGAAAGATATTCACAATCATTCATATATCGCTTACAGAATAGGACTACACAGGGGTCCAAGCTAATAATTAAAATCCCTTGATGTTATTTGTCAATATGCTCCTTATGCATCTGCGTTTTCTTTTACTGTATCTTTATTTTTTCTTCAACGTGCATAAACATATTTATGTGGGTGAGGCTAATGGCTAATATAATATGCTTACAAGTAGGTAACATGAGGATATTATGATGATGACCCAGACAAGGAAGTTTGTCACTTATCCAGAAAATGTTGGTTCACATGGCAGAAGCTAAGACTATCTCAACAGGAGAAACGAAGAAGGGATAAAACCCCAGGTCGCAGATGTCTTCAGGTCACCAGGTCGCGCAGTCGTGTTCCATGCCAAACGCTCGACTACGCGACCCAACGACCCAGCGACTGGGTCCCAGGTCGCGGATTGCAGAAGATCGCAGGTCGCACATCTGCCGAGGTCACCAGGTCTCTAAGTCGCATCCCCTATTAAATGTCTGACGGCGCGACCCAATGACCCAACAACTAGGTCGCAAGGATGTAGAACCCAGTCAGGTCATAGGTTGCAATAGTGGCTTAGGTTACAAGGTCGCAGAACAGACTGGGTCGCAAGGAAGCCCAATGGTCGGGAAAGTGAAAAGGCAGGGATTCCAAAGGGCGAGCTTTGCTCTATAAATGCTTCCTTCGGGAACTTGTAAAGGATCTTTGGTTTGGGACTCGAGCCGAATATATTGTATTACCAGAGGATTATACATTTAAGTATGAATACAAGCATTTTGAAAAATCCCTTTGTGTATCTAGTGTTGTCATATGTATGAGCACTATTGAGTATTATGTTTTCAGTTTTTGAATGTCTTTAGATTAAGGAAATTGCATCTTTAATTCATATCATAATTGCATAACAATTTGCTGAGTATGTTAATGGTGGTTGAGTTCATTTCACTTTCTTAATGAACGCTGATGACTTTGTTTATTAGCATTTTTGTTTCCATTTAAAACTTTTAGGAAGTGAAGGGTGTTCTTTCCGTGAGGAATAGTTTCCTTTGCAGTCAGAATAGTTTACAAGCATGACCCTAATGAATTGTTCTTAACAACACTTCCTTCGGTCTTCATGCTTTATTATTTTCTCTTGCTACTCATAGTGCTGCATGTACATTTAATGCATCAATCATATGTCTTGTATCGTTTGATTAGGTGTGTATCCACTATTTTATAGAGTTTAAGCGAGACCCAAAGAAAGGAGAAATCAGTGGTAGCCGGACCCACGCCCCAGACAGGATCCCTATTCCAAACGGTTCGAGGTCTAATTCGAACCTTTTACCAGGGAGATCCCCTGCTGTTGGCCGGACAAATTTTCTCTTCAACGGGATGGTAGCTCCCTGGAGGTGTCAAGAACACCGTAGACCAAGTAGCCTCATCCATTGGGCATGGAGTCAAAAACACTAAAAATTGACACAATGCAGGCTGAATTTGACTTAAGACTAAGACTGACAATCATAATAAAACCAAACTGAGTTAAGACATGACTAAAACACAATTGACAAACTGGAAAGATGCTCATAATTGAGTTTATTCATCAAACCTACTCTAATTGTTCTATTCACCACCTGATCAAGTCAAATGGAACAACCAATGCAACCATGTAAGCATCCTGGATGCTATTTGAATTCTCGCCAAGTGCTTCCTAATGAGAAAGTAGAGGGAAAAACTGAAAGGAAACTCCCATGGTAACTTGGAATCAAGTTGAATCTTGATAAACTTGCAAAACATGAGTTGAATGGATGACCTCAAGAATGCTGCAAAAGGTTCTTCATAACAATAGCTATGGATTTTCATTGATATATCACTATTTTTCTCTAGGTAATATTCATACCTTGATATTAAAAATTTCCTAACATTTGTGCTGCCTTTCTCTGATGATTGCAGCAAGTTGACAAAAGGATCCTGAAATTCGTGAATAACCAATCTCTTCTGATGATCCCAAAAAAAACAAAAGTCTTCTTCATTAGTCTCCTCATATGACTGCAAACCTTGATATGAGCTTAGTAATGAAACGTCTGCTGAACAAGACAATGAAGTTGGATTTCAAATAAAGTTACTGTCAACACTCTTTTCTGACACATGGTTAGCCAATGGAGAAGGACTTTTATAGCAAACATCATCCAACACATGAGCTATAGGATCATAAAAAACTTGAAATGACTACTGCGATGTATCTATTGACTTTAATGAGACTGTATGACACTTTTCAGACTGCTCATCCTTTTCTTTAGAGATATTATGAAAATTCTGCTTTAAGAACTGAAATTCTTCAAAACATAAAGGTACAGAATCCTCTTGCATCATTAGATCATATGTTTCAACTTCCAAGCCTTCATCTGTAATCTAACCTTCAATCATGTTTGGTAGCTACAAATCTAGAGCTAGGGAGGGTTTTATATTGCAAATGATTTCATCAGTAGTTTCAAGGGAAGATTTCTTATTAACAACTTTCTTAGGAATTTCACTATCTGTCTCAACCTCAACATTAAAAATGAGAGATTGTTGATTTCTAATTGCATTAAAGTTATCTTTGATGAATTGAATTGAAGCGAAACACAGAGGTAGAGATCCTTCGCTTACTTCCCAATTTTCTAGACTTTCCTCATCACTGTCTTGGATGATATGCATTGGATGATTACTGTTTTCAAGCTGTTGAATTGGAACCTCCTCCCACAAATCAGTAGTTGATTGTGCTGCAAGACTAGCTTGTGTTTGTAAAAAATCATCATCATCGTATTGATCAAAATTTGGCAAATCATCAACATAAAACATATCATCAAGCATACATGTCATTTCAACAAATCTCTCTTCTCCAGGATTTTCTATAACGCAGTCATTATCAGATCGACGAAAAATGGGATAAGAAAGAGAATGTTTTGGATAGGCCATTTGTTCGTGAACGTCATTTTCATTCCTTGTAGTGATTTTTCACATCATTTTTTCCACTGCACTTACTAAAAGGTCAAGCTTTAACTCTAAAGGTGTCAGGTGCTCTGTAACATTCTTCTTTTCTTCTTCCTTCAGCTTTTCTCTTCTGATCAACAGATTAGCTTCTACATCTACTGCATTGTTCTGTATCTCTTCAAGTGTTTCTAAGTTCCTTTCTCTCAGCCGAAACTCCATTTCTGGATCAAAAGCGCCCAGGTAATGTAAGAGAGCTGAGCCAGGAGGAGGTCTTATATCGGCAGGTATCGAAAAATACTTGATAGAACTTACCAGAAAACTGTTGTACTATCTCCCCTAACTGTCTTTTCAGCTAGGCATACTCTTCTAAAAGCAGGAAGGGTTTTGTTTGACCACCCATCTGTTGAGGAAGACTTTGACAAATTTCTAGAAATCTAAGATGCTCACATCAGGTAGGGTTTTGAACCAACTCTTGACTTTGCCTTGCAAAGAAAGAGCAAAAAGCCTAATACTAACATCTTCTTTATCAACTTCAAAAAGGTCTAGGAAAGTCTCAACATTCTGCACATGTTGCTCAGCATTGATGTTGTCACGTTCACCATCAAACCTCGGCAAATAAAAGTAATAATTTGCAGGGAAAGCATGGAGTATAGGAGGTAAAATGAGAGGTTTATATCTATCCAGGATTATAGAGGGTCTAGGAGTATATACAGGAGCTAGAGGATGCATCTTTGTCTCTTTAGGCTCATCAATTTGAAGAGGGTCATCATAAGATTTGGAAAAGGGATGGAGGCAAAGATAAAAAGAAACCTCAGTATTTATACTTTTTGGATAGGTAGAACCAATATTTTGGTCACCTTTATCATGCAGAAAATTCTGAAAATTTTTCAAAACAACTTCCGGAAAAGTAAAGAAGTAGTTTACAAGAAATAAGATTAGAACTTGAATACCATTCCACTTTGGATACCTGAAATATGTGTAAGATCCTTCCATTTTAATAAAGAAAGAGTCGGTCCTCCAGTGGAGTCTTTACATTAAGTTGGAGTTGCCAGGTGAAAAATTCAGCCTTCATATGCATCTGATTATTTTTCACCATCAACATTCAGATATGATACTCTGTCATTATTTACCAGGGAAGATAGTTACTGGGGTGATTAGTCCTTTACGCTCTGATGCCATTATGACTTTGGAACAATGCTTGAAATTATATTCCCTTCTAATGTGCTTTGACAATGTTCGCTTGCAATAATATTCAGACCTCATTAAACAAATCCTTTACAAATTAATGTGATATTGGAGAACACATTAAAAATACTTGAGCAAACCTTATTACTCTGGTCGTAATATCAAAACATTATAATAGTGGTGCGATTTCTTTTGAAATAACACCAACCTTCGAAATTATAATATAAAACCCTTTTATACTACCAAACGCGACATATATTTGATTCAACAGGGGCCCACGGATCCATTATTCAGCTTTTTATTAATAAAATAAACATATAATAGTGCAAAACTTCCAGATCATACCTTGATTATCTCTTGTGCACTTCACCGCGTGATTTTCGTTGAATCCAACACTCTCCAGATTGGATGATCCTCGTGAATATCACGTTTTTTCAAAGGCCAAAGTTTAACTTAGAAAATTTGCACGATATGGGTGGTATTGGGGTGATGATGTGACCAAATATTACTGGATCGCATTTTATTGAATTATTTTTGCTCTAGGCCAAAAGCAGCGCAATGAAGGCTGTATTGGTTTTCCAAAACCCACTGACTGTAAATGAACCGCACTTTTAACAGTGCTTTGGCAGTTTGGTTTGGCGCTTAAATCAAAGCCGGGTCCCACTTAATATTACTCCGCCGATAAAGAATAAAGATTTTTAACTTGAATAACAAATATTTCCAAGGTTTTGTCGTGTTTCTATATAACTGGGGTTTAAACCTTAAGATAGGTTTTCAATACTCTTTATTTCACGCAGGGCCTGAACATGATTTGATTTGAAAACAGAATAACACATCCAAAGCACCAAGAATATGACCTTCAAAGACAATCAAATTGCTTACTTCTCCAGTATGGTCGCCAGAGATGTTAGCACCTGATCTGGACCCCAAGCTGAAAAGGGAAAAATAGGGTAACAACTAAACCACGTTCAGCCTTGTAGCTAGCCCTACAAGGACAGGGAAGGGCTCTCTCTGTGAAAGGATATTCAATAAAGTGCAATAATGATTTGATACTAGGCTAGGTATAATGATAGGAAATAATTTTGATAAAATGAATGAATTTTTAGGGATGTGTGGGACAAAATGGGAGAGTATGAAACTGTGGAATTAAATTAGAATATAGGGTATTTCATGGGGCAAGATAGGCAGGAAAATTTAGAAATTAAGGTTAAATAAGGATGGGATGGAAAGACTGGTGAGGAGTTGAAAAGGGCACAATAAATGGATCCTTTGCAAACAAAAGAAAAACATAGAGTATGAATGATTTCCCAAGGCAGACCATAAAAAATGGATTCTACCTTTCTATATTGAAACCATTCAAAAAGAGATGTTTATGAAAGAGAGGTGAAACATAACAATTTGCATATGAAACAAAGGAGAGAAACAAATGCTAAATCTCATACCACATGGATCTCACAAATCAGAGTCACATAACTTTATTAATTCCCTGTCAAACTGTACAATGGAGCACAGAGTGTTTCTTTCCACACTATTCCCCTACTGCTGAGTTACAGACTGTTTTACAAATGGCTTACAATTACAATAAATAGGCTAAAATGTGGGAACATAGATCCACAGAAAAAGGGATTTGTTCTAACACCTCAAGAACTCAAATCTGAATATGGAAGAGAAAAACAACAATTTTCCCCCTAAAATAAGGGACAACATTACATTTGACTTCTTGGAGATTCATTGTTATACATGGATGAAAGAAAATAGGCAATCTGAAAAATAGATTCCCTACTTTGCTGCTGCTGTAGCAATCTCTGTTTTATTTAGCTCTCGGCCTTTGACTGTCGCTTTCCATTATTTGCTAACTTTTTAATAAAATGATTTGAAATAAAATAAAATTAATTTTATGTCTTTGTGAAGGGAAAAATTAATTTTAAGTGAATAGGAAGGAAGTTAGAAGGGATGGGGTCCACATTGCAATTGAAATCGGGATTGGAGGAATGGGGACAAGGGTAATTGAATGAAGGCAAAAATTTCTGATGCGATTAGCAAGGCAAGATGGGGTAATCAACAATAGAGCAGGGAAATCATTTATAAATAAATAAAAAAGGTTTTTAATTTTATAAAAAAGGGACGAATGAATTTTTTATTAAAAGGGTGGAGGAATTTTATGGTGGGACTGGTTCAATCGACATCAGGGGACAGCGGAGATGAAACATATAGCACAAAAGGAAACCACCGATGGGAACATAGTGATGGAATATGAGCCGTCAGATTGAATGACGAGATCGGCGGTCAGGTTGTTCATTGGGAGGGTTTCCATCAGAGAAGTCAATCGGGAGGAGGTATTTTGGGAGCACCTATCAAATATGGGCCATCCGATTGGATTAGCAGATCGAAGGTGCAGGATTAATCGGGAGGAGTCAATCGGAGGAGAGCGATGAAAAGCATCGATTGGGTATGGGTCGTCCGATCGGATGGGCAGATCGACGACCAGCATATCATCGGGTGGGGCCAATCGAGGGTGACTTAACCTAATCGCATCAGAGCTTTTGGCATGGGGCAATCAGAACACACCTATGAAATATTACGATGCGATGGGAAAGGGAAATGATCGGTGGGGTTTTATAATATAAAACTTTAAGTTTTATTATAAAGTTTTGAAGTATGGTGGGGAAGTGGTTAATAAAAAAATCTCATATTCATTTAAATGATTTTATAATGTGATTTTGAAAATTGGAAGGGAAAAAAAAAGGATTTTATAAATAAAATATTAAACTTTAAACATAAAGTTTAAGGGAAAAATGGGAAAAATGGGAAGGTTTAGGATATAGAGGACTTTTACTTCATTTAGGCATAAATTTCAATCCAGGAGTAAGTTTTGAGAGTGTAGTATACCGTTTGAAAGATATTTCTAGGCTCTTTCTGTTGAGTCCACTTGGAACATGATTTGACACTGAACTTGCTACAAAAAACTTCTCTGAAGGTAGGATGATGACTTTGTGGAGATGACAACTTCTAAATTGTGACTTATTACATATGAGATTACATTATGAATGACAATAAAGGAAAAATATCATGTTTTCACCTCAAAACATGGTTTTGAGGTGAAAATTACATCAAACTGAGTAAAATATTTCTTTGATCTCCCAGGTGTTGTGAATTTGAGTTTATTAACTTTCTCATGACCTTGCTGATATTTATTGACACTTGACTCATTAGTTTGACCATGGTGAGATCCTAGAACTTAATAAGATCCATCCTATGACCTAATGAAATGATTTGAGAGTGAAAGTGAATCATGACTAAAGACCATAGAAAGGAGAATAAAAAAGTTTCACATGAGGGAAAACTGATGAAAAATTACTACCATCAATGAATCCATGACCTTGCAGAATGGTGAAATTTATTGGTATGGGAATCCTAATATGCAAATGAAAAAGAGAAATGTTGATCACTAATGGCAGTATGACTAGACTGACACTAAAATTTTCCACTGTCTAGATTAAAGTGTGCATCTTACTGTCTGAAGGAGACACTTCTTCTTTCACAGTGACTCCTTTTTTAGCTATGGTTCGTGCTCTTTTAGCTAGCAGATTTGCTTCTACACTTACCGTTATCTTCTTCATGTCTTCCAACATAGGGGGATATCTCTCCCGCATCTAATATTCCATATCAACATTGAAACCGTTTGGAAATTTGAGCAAGTCTAATCCCACAGGAGGTTTCAGGTTAGCCGGAATAGCATTATATACAACATTGAATCTTAAACAATAATCCTGTACAGTTTCACCCACATTTCTTTTAATATTCTCATACTCAGACAAAATTTGGAATGGGTTTTTCTTTACCTCCCAATGATCTAAGAACTGTGTGTGTAACTCCTGCAATGTGTGAATTGAGCCTGATAGTAAGGCTCTGAACCACTTTCTAACTTCACCTCCAAAGCTTTGAACAAACAAACTGGTAGTTACATTCTCTGCCTCTACCTCATGTAGATAAAAAAATTAATTCATCTTATCAACATGCTACTGGGCTGTAATGCTCTGAGTGGCATCAAAGATAGGAATTTTACTTTGATAATCAGTAGAAATATCATTGAGAACCTGAGGTAAAAGTGGGGGTGCATACCGAGCAGCCATGGCTCTAGGTGGATTTACAACAATGTTTTTATTACTAGGATTTAAGGGAAGTGTTGATGGGGGACATGAAAGCTGAGAATTAACTGATGGAAATGTTGATGAATTAGGAGGAGGAAATGTTGTTCCTGATGACTCTGAAAGCTCAGGGATATTAGTTACAGTGATATATGACTAAGGGGAATGAAAAATATAATCATCAATTGAGGAATTTTCTCTTTGAAATTCAATATCTACAAGGAATTATAGATCTAAAACTGTGCCCTCAAATTCAGTTTTAGACTTATTTCTAACCAAAGAAAGCTCAAAACTCTAATCAAAATAAATATCTTCTACAAAAAAACACTCACTGGGCCAAGTATGGGATCTGAAGATAGGTTTAGGACTTAGTGATCCTTCTTGTCTTCCGACAATTCTTGGAATCAGATTAGGATTTTCAAACACAGGGGGGGTATTTGGATCTGGATTAGCCCTTGTGTATCTTCTTGAAGCCAGTGTGGTTAAATTTCTACTGTACAAAATTCTATTTCAGCCTAACAAACTCTGAACATCATCTTCCAGAGTCGAGGAATTTATAGGGAAAATATTGCTGGGGGCGATCTGTCTTTATGCTCTGATATCAGACATATATTATGACTGTGGAATAAGGGCTTATATTCCCTTTCAAAGCACTTTAACAATGTTCGCCATGAAACAATATTCAAAGCTCTTAAAAAAAAATTATAGTTTAATGTGACATAGGGGAATACACTTAAAAATACTTAAGCGAACCTTACTCCGGTCGTAATATCAAAATGATATAACAGTGGTGCGATTTCCTTTAAAAACATCAACCTTCGAACTTATAACATAAAACCCCTTTATTATACCAACGCGACATAAATTTCATTCAGCAGGAGCCCCACACATCAATTTTTTGGCTTTTTATAAATAAAATAAACATTAAATAACATAAAACCACCAGGTCATACCTCGATTATCACTTGAACACTTCACTGCGTGATTTCTGTCAGATCTAACATGCTCTAGATCGAATGATCCTTGTGTATATCGTGTTTCTTAAAAGGCCAAAGTTTAACATTTGAAAGTTGCACGATATGGGTGGTATTGGGGAGATGACATGCCCTTATATTACTGGATCGCATTTTTTGGGAGTGGTTTTGCTCCGGGCCAAAAGTGGCATGATGAAGGTGGTTTTGGTTTCCAAAACCCACTGGTGGTAAATCAATTGCACTTTATCTTAGGCTTTCACTGTGGTTTAGCACTTAAATCCTCGTGTTAACTCACTGCTGGGTCCCACTGATATTAATATGTCGACTCAAGAATAAATATTTTTACTTTAATAACAGAGATTTTCCAAAGAACCGTTGCGTTTAATATAATCTAAGTTTAACCTCGGACATAGTTCTTAATAATATTTATCTCACACGGCCTAAATATGATCTTCTTCAAACAGAATAAACATAGTCAATGAGCACCGAGAGTGCGAGCTCGAAGACAGTCAGATCGAAGCGTTCCCCAGTATGGTCGCCAGAAATGTTAGCTCCCGATCTGGACCCCAGGCTGAAAAAGGGCAAAACAGGGTAACATCTAAACCATGCTCAGCCTTGTAGCTAGCCCTACAAGGTCAGGAGAGGGCTCTCTCCAGAAAAGATATTCAAAAAATTACAATAATGGGCTGATTTTAGGCTAGGTATAATGATGGGAAAATTTTTAATAAATGAATGAATTTTCTGGGATACGTAGGACAAAATGGGACAGTTTGAAACTGGGGAATTAAATTAGGACACATGGTATTTCATGGGGCAGGGTAGGTAGGAAATTTAAGCAATAAAGTTTAAATAATGATGGGATGGAAATACTGGTGAGGAGCTAAAAAGGGCATGGGAGATGGATCCTTTTCAAACAGAAGAAAAACATAGAGTATTGAATGATTTCCCAAGGCAGAGCATAAAAATAGATTCTACCTTTCTATCTTGAAAGCATTCAAAAAGAGATGTTTATGAATGAATGGCACACATAATAGTTTACATATGAACACAGAGGAGAGAACAAATGCTAAAACTCATACAACATGGATCCCACAAATCAGAGTTGCATCTCTTATTAATTCCCTGTCCAAAACTATTACAATGGAGTGCAAAGCATTCTTTTGCACACTATTCCCCTACTTCTGAGTTACAGACTGCTTTACAAATGATTTACAATTACATTAAATAGACCAGATTTGTGGGAACATAGATCTAGAGAACAAGGGAATTGTTTTAACAACTCGGAACTGAAATCCGAAGATAGAAAAGAGAACCAACAAACTGCTCTAAAGAAGGAACATCATTACATTTGACTACTTGGGTAGATTCACATTTATGTTGTTGAATGAAAAATATTAGGCAATTTGAGGAGCAAATGCCTAATTTTATGCTGTCGTAGAAATCTTTGTTTTATATTAGTATCTCGGCGTTTGACTGTCTTTCACTGTTTCCAATATTTTCGTTCAAGAAAAATGACTTTAATAAAATTCTTTGAAATAAAATAGAATGAAATTATGCGTTTGGTGAAAGGAAAACCAATTTTTTAAAGAGAAGGAGCAAAGGAAAAGGAGGCGGGGCCCGCATCGCAATCGCAGTCGGGATCAATGGGAAAGGGGGATACAATATATAATAAAACATTGAAAATATACGTTTGTGATAGTTTCATCGCAATCAGGATCAAGGGGGTTGGATATATGTGAAACAAGGCCGAAAAGCTCCGATGCGATTGAAATAATGTACAAGGGATAATGGGGTAGTAATAAAATATAAGAGGGAAAGGTTGGGCACTTTATAAAGGAAAGAACAATTTTACAGTTGAAATGGTAGAGGGATTTAAGGTGGGACCGGGGCATGAATCAAAATTGAAATCGGGAAATCGGGGCGGGCATATTGCATAATGAAATTCCTCCGATGCGATGGGATCAAACCATGGGAAATCCTTTAATAAATGTAATAAAATGTGATTTGGGAGTTTACAAAGGGAAAGGGCCTTTTCTATCATACATCGGCGGAATATAAAATGGTGGGACCCAAGGTCCATCAACATCAGAGATCGGAGGAGGGCAGAGGAGAGATTTTATTTAACAACACCGATTGGGATGGTCCGATTGGCTATGGGCCGTCAGATCGTATGATGAGATTGACGGCAGAGGAGTAATCATGGGTTTGAAATCGACGGGGGGTCAATTGAATGAAATTTTTTATGAAATAAATGATTTCATATGGGCCATCGGATTAGGGGGGGTGATCAGCAGTCAGGATGTACATCGGACGGGGACAACACAATCGCATCGGAGTTTTTTGCAATAGGCCAATCGGAATGCGTTGTTCAAATATTGTGATTGCGATGGGAAACATCGGGGTTTTATAATATGAAACCTTTAACTTTATTATAAAGTTAAAAGGCATGGAGGGGAAGTGGTTTGGAACGACGGGATTATGATAATATTTGAACTTTATTATCAAGTTCGGTATGGAGGGGAAGTGCTTTAACGGGATTTTATAATAACAAAGGTTAAAACGTTATTACAAAGTTTTGAAGGGACACGAGGGGAAGTGGTTTAATTACATCGGATTTATCTATTAAAAGATTTAATAATGCAATTTTTTCCATTAGATGGGGAAAAAGGGATTTATAGAAGAAAATATTAAATTTTAATAACATAAAGTTTAGGGGAAAGATGGGGAAAAGGGGAAGGGTTAGGGTATAGAGGATTTTATTCACTTAGGCATAAATTTCAATCCAGAAGTCAGTTTTAAGAGTGTAATATACCGTTGGAAAGCTCTTTGCAATATCCTTCTACTGAAAAAACTTAAGACATGATTTTGAATTTAAAATGCTACGAAAAACTTTTCTAAAGGCAGGGTGATGACTTTGTGGAGATAACAGCTTCTGAATTGTGACTTATTACATATGCTGACATAAAATTACATAATGAATGATAATAAAGGCAAAGTTTCATGTTTTCACCTCAAAACATGGTTTTGAGGTGAAAATTACATCAAACTGAATAAAACATTTCCTTTGAGTTTATTGACTTCCTCATGACCTTGCTGATATTTATTGACACTTGACTCATTAATTTGACCATGATGAGATCCTAGAACTTAATGAGACCCATCCTATGACCTACTGACATGACTCACAAAGTGAAAGTAGCTCATGACTAAGGACCATAGAGAGGATAATCGACAAGTTTCACATGAGGGAAAACTGATGAGAAACCACTACCATCAATGAATCCATGACCTAGTGAAATCATGAAATTTATTGGTATGGGACTCCTAATATGCAAATGAAAAAGAGAAATTTTGATCATTGATGGCAGTATGACTAGAGTGACACTAAAAAATATCATATTGGGTGACCAAAGGTTGCCCCCAGCACAAGGAGGATAATAATACGGAAAATAATTTTCTCCAAATGTTGGGAGTCCTGTTGATACGGTACTTAAAGGAATTGACCCATAAGGACTGACTTGATATTGCCCTGATGATGTATGTAATGAATCAAGTCATTCAATACTAACTATAGTAATACCAATTAAAATACCAGATGATGGCATTGGTAAATACCATGGTCTTGAAGATGTACCAGAGAAAGTGTCAGACAGTGATTTGTAGCCTGTTGGGACTAAAGGGCCACCATGAAAATATGACTCAGGTGAGGTTGTGAAAATTGATGGAGTAGTGAGGATAGGAGCTGATGTAATTGACACAGCAGACCCAACCGAAGATGTTGGTTCAGGCATGGTTGTATGACCAAATGTATACTCTCCAAAATAAACGTGAGATTGAATGGAAATGGGATCAACAAAAATAGATGGAAACAATTGAGAAAAATATTGGTACAGGTAAAGGTCTCCCCCAAAATGGGTTGGACTTAAAGGTGTATCAGGTTGTGGGATTTCTTCAATCGCAATTAAACCAAGAGGAAGAACTTCACCGTCAGGCCTGTTAGCCACCTATAAATTTTGACATAGCAAACAAGTGGCTAAGATGTTTCTGAGCCTTCAAGAGAAACATTTCCCCTAAAAATATATCATTATTAAAGCCTCTGTATGTGTCCTTAGCCTTTGAAAATATCTTCACTGCTTTTTCCATCAAGAAATCCTTACTGTTTTTGAAAAAATTATGGTCAAGAAAGCCTCCATCTTCTCCCTTGTATCCATGTCAATTCCCCATTTTCACCCCTTTTTCCCCTTCTCAAATTTCCCGAAAAACCCTCAAAATCCCTTCCTTAGTCCTCTAAACCATCGAATTCCCCTTTAAAAACCTTGTGAATCCTTTCATTTGGTGTAAAAATCCCTTTATCCCTCTATCAGAACCCCTTTCTAAGCCTAAAAAACTCTCTCTTTGACCTGAAATACCCACTTTTACCATATGTCAGGCCTAAGCCCCTTTTGGCTAAGCCCCTAACCCCTTCTCTGTATGTAACCTGCACCTAGCACCAAGCGCTAAGCCATATAGTGCTAATCGCAATTAGAATTTTGGTTGCGATCGCATTTATTTGTTAAACAGAAAAGTTCTGATGCGAGAATTATTTGGTCTATCGACCACGGGCTCAATATGAACCGTCGATATTTCATAATCCGACGGCCCAGTGCTAATCGCATTGCACCCCATCGCCTCTCCCTGTTATACCTCCGATCAAGCATGGACCGTCAATTTTCCCCTCTAATTCAACGGCCCTGGTATAATCACAACATCAAAATATCAGAGTTTTGGCCTCCTGCCTATCCCCAATGCAAATAGATCTCCACCATTGATCTCTTGAGATCCAATGGCTCTCGTTCATCTCGCCTGTTCACTTACCCTTGGCATTCCCGCTCCCTCTTTTAATCCTGACCGTCCATTCTATAGATCCAACGGCTGGGATCTAATCCACCTTTGACATCACCCTGCCTAATCACCCGTACATCTTGCCCTCATCGTGCTCGCTCCTCCACCGTTAGATCTCCCCGTCCATAATCCAACGACTGAGAATTATATCGCGTAACTTTGGTGTTCGAACTTTAACATTTTTAAATCGTGCAGTATGGGAGGTTTTGTTTTTCCACGTGTCGGGCGGCAAGCGATGTCGCGTTTTTTTGGGAAAAATTCAAAACCACTCTATTGCAGTGCGAAAACAACTATTTTCCCCAAAAAAAAACCACTTCCCCCTTTCTGCCTCTGACAATGCTTCTCGAAGCTCCCGATTTTTTATCTGTATAGATCTACGGCCCTCATTGCATCACATCTTCATTCATTATTTCTTTCGTCGGACCTCCAAGGACTTCATCAGAGCATCTCAACCATTGATCTCCTCCCGAAATCTAAAATTCCACACTCAAATCACCCTCCGCCCTCTGGTCCCACCATTCAAAGCTCGATTTCATTTGATTTCATGCATTTTCCTTTGTAATTCGCCCAAAGTCTAAACTTTTATGTTTTACATTAATTTTTATCTCTTCTGCCTAACTCCTCTAAAGCATCTCCATCGGTGAATCTTGGTCGTTGGTAACCACCATCAAATCTAATCCAATGGTCCAAAACCATCTTTTCACCAGACCTCCATCAGATCATCGCTTCAACATTATTTCGTAGTTTTCACCATTTTATTCACTACAACCACTATTTTCACTGCTACGCGGCCACCTCCACAAGCCACCATAACATCCACCTCCACTCCTATGGATTTTTCTTAACCTTTTTATCATCTTTTTGCAGGGTTACAGATGGTGAAAACCGTTATTGCTCACAGTCACAGTCATAGTGACACAGAGCGCAAAGGAAGATTTTTCAGAGCCAGAGATCGCAGGGAAAGATTCTTGAGGGGGTTTTAAACCCATGTTTCATTCCAATCATATTTATTATCCCTATTGAAAACATCCAGTTCTATTAAACATGTGCATCCATAGACAGAGACATACAAAGAAGCGGAAAAGAGTATCAGTGAAGGATTAAAGAGATTTAAAGCCTATTATTGAATATTTTAAGCTATAATTCAGTGATTAAATGGAGAATGTACAGATTGAAGACCTTATGAATGAAAAAAAAGGCCTAAATGAGGCCTAAAGCACAAAAAAAATCCTTTTCAGTGTTTCACATCAGTAGAAGGTTCTTTCCTAGAAAGGACAAAGTTCCCATAATGTTTTTTACTCTTCATCAACATTCCCGAGAAGATCTCCACCCTGGCAGAAAGTCCTAATATAGCTAGAGAATTTGTTATATAGTATGGTATACTTGAAGTCATTTATATTCCTTTTCTTGTCACATAGTACTACAGAGTAGAAACAACCAAAAAGTACGTCAAATAACATACCTCTGAAGTTATGATCAGCCTGTCGAAGATCAATATTTCATCCAAAGAGTACCGAGAGTAAATGCAAGGATATTAAAACAGAATGGGCCTCCAAAAATATTTCTACTATGTTTTAATGTTTCATTTAAAGTTCTGTCTACCTCCTCTACCTCTCTTTCAGCTATAAATCTCATGAAAAATACATTGTAAAGGTTGTTGTTTAGATAACCATGGATTGTAAGCTGTTTCTCTTGAGATAGAGTTCTATGTGTCAGTTGTAAAATAGGCCGAGTAGATGATTTCAGACTGAATACCAAGCTGTTGGAAAATGTTGTATACCATTGGTGTTGCTCTTTAATATGACAAGCATGTTTCATTGGATCCTAATTTAAAGTAGCGGTGATGTGTTCTATATTTGTCTATGTTTTCCTTCTGTAATTCATCATATTTCATTACTCCAATAAGAATCAGAAATATGGCTTAGGATATACCCTCGCATGGTACCCTAATGCTTCCTGCTCTTCTTATCTTTGATATATTCTACTAATTGTGCTATCTGAGAACAATTTCAAGATAATTTAGCTAGTATAATAGTTGGTTTTCCCTACTTACTGATGCATAAATTTAGAGTTTGTTCTTATATGTTCTTGTCAGGTTTTAATTGAAAGAATTGGGATACTGGGAGATTAGAGTTGATTCTGTCTCACTAGGGTCCTTTTCTAATAGTTAAGCTTTTCTAATATCCCTTAAGTTGAATGTAAAAGCATTGAAAGTTCAAAGTCTTTCTCTAATCTCGGGCTTCACCTTTGCATTAAATTTTTACTGTTTTCTATTGTCTGAAGAGTTAGCCTCATTAGGAGTTTGATCACAGACGGTTAAGGCATGCCCTGTCCCTGGATTAGCCCTTAAGGTGGTAAACTTGGAAGGTTTCCTTGTCATTCACCTTCATTCCTTATCATTTCATCCCACACTATCATCTTTAAAGATCCTTTGTTTTAGATGACTAGCCCATTTGAAAGCCTTGGATATTGAATTGAATGTAAACCCTTTTATGGCTCCATTTCCCAATGGTCTTGAGTGTCCTTTGAATTGTGTCCCATTGCCAAAATCCTCTTTACTCACCTCTTTGTCTTACATTGAACCCTTCTTTCATGTTTCCCAACAACTAAACAAACAAACAAACAAACAAAACAACAACCTTGTGCCCTATAACTAGCCTAATACCTTAAAATAGAAATTCAAGATATATATTTCTTTGCCTCTATAGAGAGATCCCTCTCTGGATCCAAGAGGATTAGATCCTAAGATCTCAAATTGGTTTTGATGTTGTCTTATCTTTTGTTATTGCCAAACCTGCCAAAACATAGGAACCCCAACATAATGGCGACTCTGCTGGGGAACTTTGAGTGAAACACCTCTTTAAAAATTTCTAAGAACTCAAAGAAGACCATAGTAGCCTTGGTCTGGTATTTAATCACTGTGGTGGACATCAAACTTTCTTGAAACACTTAAAACCCTCCACTTAGCGACTCCACAGTTCCTTAATGACTAAGGACTCCACTGGTGATCAGTAGGCCTGCTGATTATCTTGGTTTTCACAAGACTCCACTGGGAGACCAATTTCCATTAAAAATTCAACCATATTAGAAGAAACACATAGGATTAAGCCTCTTGTTAAAGAGATAGACATACTGGATTCAAGAACAATCTATACTAGAGCTTATCCTAATCCAAGCCCACCTGAAATAGTTCACAACCTTGAGAGAATTCTTAGGAAATCCCCCACCCCTAGAAGGTCAACTATTATCAGACTCATTCATAGAGCTAACTCTGCACCCGAAAACTTTACAGCTCTATCAGAGACTCCACTTGGCTTAGACCTACCAAGTGATTTACCAAGAACTAAGTCATTTAGTGTTTTAGACCAGTCAGATTTTGAGCCACCAAGTTCACCATCTCATAATGGTCAACATATTAGGGATAGAGAGACCCCTCCTTCAACACCTCCTGGTATTTCACTACCAAATAGCCTACCACAACTCAACATCATGTAGATAGGATGGAAGATGCCTTTGACTATATGGAAATCGAAGATGAAACCATTAAGATGAGGATATTTTCTCAGAGCCTAGGAGGAGAAGTGAAGAAGTGGTTTAAAGGCCTACCTCCTAATACCATCACCGACCATCCCTCCTTACACCAAACTTTCATAAACAAATGGGAAGTCAAAAGTGACCCTCTCAAAATCTTAACTGAATATAAGAACCTGGAAAGAAACCAGGGAGAGAGTGTCCATGACTATTCTACTAGATTCAAAAGTGTCTACAATGCTCTTCCACCCCATCTGAAACCTCCCCAAGGAGTGGCCTTAGTGAAATACCCTGAAGTATTTGATGCTGACGTGGCCTATCAACTTAGGGAGAGAGATTATAACACATTGGAAGACATGCAAAAAGGAGCAGTGAATGTAGAAGCAAACCTGATTGAAAAAAGGGCCAGAATGAGGGCTTAGAAGAAGGTAACCTATAGGGATGACACTGCAGCTTCCACATCTGATCCCAAATATGACAGTCTAGCCAAAAACATGGAAAAGATAGAGAAAATGATGGATAAAATGGTTGTCACAATCAGTAATCAGAACATAAACCAAAATCAAAACCAGAACCAGAACTTTAGGAGAAATAATCTCCCAAATAGACAGAGAGACTCTAATCAACAAGTCATACCCCCATTTCAAGAGAATTTCCTTGGTGAAGATGAGGGAATAATAGAAGAGTCTGAGGGAACCACTATAAATATGGTGGAAGTAGACAACCAGATCCACACCTGTTCAACAAAAAATAATCAGACCTCATACTCACATTGGGATGAGGAAATGTTAGAATATGAGGATTATAGGTTAGGATTTGAAAATGCCATCATGCAGGTCAGAGAACCGTATGAACTTATAAGCAAGAAGAGCTTAGACAATTCCAAAAAAAATGCCTCTGATATTACCATTAAGAAAATACTCGAGAAAACTCCTAAAGTTACTGCTGAAGGTAACAAATCAACAACTGAGAGTTTTAACACTATTACCGATCAAATAGGTAACCTGACCTCAAAACGGGAACTCTAGCCCAAAAAGTCTCAAAAAACATGAAAAAACACCCCCAAAAAAAAGTGTGTCTTCCAAAATGCACTTGGTTTTTTTTTAAGGTCAAATTTCAACATTTTATAAAATTATGCTAAAAACAAAATTGTTTGTTGAAAAAAGGATTGAAAAAACACCCTCAAAACAAAACCAGTTGATGCTGGAATAACAAAAAAAAAATGTGTCATAATTTTGACACTTGTAACAATGGAATTAAAGACAACATATTAGGACATTTTTTAAAATCGTAAATTTCTTACATTTTTGATAGATGATGTTAAAGATAAACAAATACATGTCTGAAGGGCTTATCATTTCGAACAATTTTCATCCATGTTGTTAAACATAAAATATCTTGACTTTAAACAATCCCAAAATTGTAATTATTGTCAACCATAACCTTAAAGATAAAATTTCGAAGCGCATAAAAACCTTAATGACAAGTTGTAAATCTAATTTTTTTCAATCTTAAGTGTTCAACATACTTGAACAATGAAATTATGGAGAAATTACAAGACTTAACAATTAAAAAAAATGAACAAGTAAATGAAAAAATTATCATTGAACAGAAACAAGTAAGAGTAATTTTAATTTTAAAGGATAAAAACTTATCTTTTTTCAAATCTTAGCATAAGACAAATTTAAATATAATTTCAACCAAAACCTAAAAATCAAGCATCAAAACAAAGTGGTTTTGTTTCAATGACGCATACAATTATTAAAACTTTTAAAAGTATCTTTATACCAAATGGTAACAATACATAATATCATGGTAATATCATCGCATAATTTAAAAATTCAACATTAGTTTCTATTTTCTATTTTACTTATAATTAAAATATCAACATTGGTACATTGAATATAATAAATTATTTTTTTTAATCATCGTTACATTGTTGATATTATAAAGAAATGAATTCTTCATAATTAAAACATATAATCCAACAAACATAGAAATGTCTCGTAATCTCATGAAAAATGACATGAAGTCAAAAATTTCTATTTCAAGTTACCATGCAAACATCAATTACGTAAAAGTGTCTTATATAGTTATTCAAAAATCAGCCATATGTTCTAGAACACCATCATAATCTACACTCTTCGCATGAATGGCTCGATGTAGATGAAGATGATCCATATTTCTCTTTCATCAACTAGTGCTCCATCCGAGTCAACATGCATGCCCACCATTTCAGAGTTCAAAAGTCTTGTAGATCTACGTCTAGATTCTAGAGTTCCATTGCAACAAGAATTGTTCTGCAGCAATTTCTTTCCAAAATATTTATGGTCTCAGAATCGAAGAGTTCCTCTCTCTTCAAATTGAAGTCATATACAAGTATGTCAACATCCTCCAATTTTAATACATCTGTGCGAGACGATTTATATTTGTGCCCTTTATTTTTCTCTTCTTACCAATTTTTTGTTCCACTACCATCTCGCTTGTACACACCATTGAAAGGGTGGGTACTGCATACCAATGTACATCAACAACTCGTAATCTCTTCATTTTCATTAATGACTTTTATAACCTTGGCAATCTAATGGAAAGCCAAAGTGGATCTTCATCTCTGGCTAACACCGCTATCATGCAACCCTCCTCAAGATCTTGCTGAACCCCCGTAAAGGTCTTTCCATGGCTTCACGTGTGTATTGATCTTTAGAACCAATATAGATTTTTCTTCCTCTACCTCGTGGGGAATTAATAATAGCTCGAGGTCGTTGTTGTTCAACATTGTGTGTTTCGATGTTCATTTTCATTTGGAATATTTTTGTGGAGGAGTCTTCAAAAGCGTATCCCCATTTACTCATCTTGAAATCATATCACTTTGATTACCGAAAAAAGATCCCACAAACCGAATCAACAACATCGACGTAT
Source organism: Pinus albicaulis (assembly GCA_034641835.2). Taxonomy (NCBI): domain Eukaryota; kingdom Viridiplantae; phylum Streptophyta; class Pinopsida; order Pinales; family Pinaceae; genus Pinus; species Pinus albicaulis. The sequence continues at coordinate 996,071,698 of CM076576.1, forward strand.
TCATATGTATCTCTAATACATCTTTTAATTTCCTCTAGACATTCGCAATAGTTTATGTCTCTCTTCTACCTTCGTGCATTAGGAGTTCTGAAAATCCGATCGTAATAATATCTTTATGAAAACATTGACGTCCGGAATGAACTTCAAAAATGCTAAACTCGATGATGGTCCCCATTCTTCAATAGTGAATACTTTTTGCCCCATATAGTGTTATCCCATCAATTTTTTGATACGAAATTGATGTTGGAAGCAATGTCGTTAAGTTGTTCAATGCATTTCTCCTCACCATGCGATCCAAACATAAACCTGTCGCATGTCAATATTTTCTTCCAACACATGAAAACACGTGCTCTGGGAAATGTACGATTTTTCTAATACATTCAATTAATGATGGAAATGTCCCAACACCTTTCCTCGTCAATGTTACTGAAAAACGACTAAACATTTGATCATATGATCATGAGTATGCCCAACAAGAAGGAAACCAACCTTTATATTTTTTAAAATCCCCAATTCAATGAGCATGTTTAGATACCCAAAAAGAGCTGATTTTTTGTTCTCAATGAATTTGTGTTGTCTAATTGTAAATACAAAACTTAGAAATAGACTCCTGACCAATGAGTAACCACATCATGGACTTCATAGTTATGGTCAGATTTGCATCATTGTGAATATTTGGAGTTGTGAAGAAAACTCTTGGAAAACATCTTCTATTAAATACTATACAACCAACCAAGTGAAAACTGAATGAAATTTTCCCGTAATGTGTGTGCGTCAAAAATGTGGAAGAAGTGTTTTCTTTTGGTCCATACCATCAATTATCAATCCCGTATATTTATTTGGATGATCATAACACTTCTTTCGGTGTTTATACAACTTTTGGCTTTCACTTGTTTGCTGATTGCGATGGTCTTGAAGTTCTTTGACAATGGAATCTGTACATAAAATAAAAAGAAACATATGAATAAATATATTTTCATAGTTGATAAGTATCAAATTTTAAAAAACAATGGTTTGAACACATACCTCTTCTCGCCCTTGACATTTATCTCTTTTTTCTTTAAGAGAAGCACAGTGCTGTCAAATCCCCATCCTTGTCTTCTTAGGAATACGAACATTTTTTGAATTTAGTTTTCCATATCCTTGTAAAATAAGAATATGTAATAAAATTACCAATTCTTTCAACAAATTTTCCGCATAATCTTTTTATATACATGAATATTTCTCATCTCGAGAAATTATCCTGGAATATGTATTGTGTCTTTATTTGGCATACACTCTCCATGATTTGAAAAGAAGTCTTTCATCCATGTCTTAGCAAGATTTGCAAACGGCCCCACCTTGCATTTATAACGTGCTTCGAATAATATGTGGGATCCTTTTCCAATCCCATCCCTGGATTCTTGACAAACGACAATTACCAATTGAATACAACATTTTGAATGCCTCTTTCTCGCAAAGCAATACATTCCCAATATGATAATCATAACTCAAATAGTAGATTGCGATGCAACCCACTAAATATGAATTTTGCATGCTTATTCATTGACATATATGTTTTCTTTCTCCAAAGCAAAGTTGAAATCCATATTCTTCAAGCAATCCCTTCGACAACATTCACTTGAAATCAAATGAACGACGTAAATTTTTTTCGTGAGATATTTTGTCCTCGCTCTTGTATAACTCGGAATGCTTTGGATTGATATGAAAAGGTCTACTCCTACTCCTAGTTGCAATATTTGCTTGCAACGGCTTCATCATTCCATCATCCTTTGTAAAAGTAGTTTCATCACCATTAGGAGGAATATTATCCCCACTATCATCATCCTCAACATAGTTAAGAAATTCATCAACATCATTGCATGGAAAATTTTCTTTAGCATCATCATTTGAAGAAAACATTTCACAAGAATCATCGACACTTTGGTAACCCTGACTCAAAAGAAATTCTTCACCATCTCGACTCCATGCTTTCAAATTATTCCCCGGGAGGATTCAATTCTTCATCACCATGAGTGTCTTTGAAATGGTCACTTGAGAAAATGCAATATTCGTATCCGTGCCTCTAAAATTATCATTTGCAAGAAACTCTTCATCCTCCTTCCTCAATGGTGCTCTCATAATCCTTGGGATTAGGCATAAGTGGAAGCTTTGAATTTGTATTCACTAGAATTTCTTCATCCCGCCCCTCCCTTCCTCATCAAGCTCTATAATCCTTAGGATTAGGAATAAGTGAATGCCTTGAATCTCGTATTTATTGGAAATTCTTCATCCCCCTTCATCAAAGGATAAATTATAATCGTTATGATTAGGATGAAGTGAAAATTTTAGCTTTGGAAATCCATCTCGCCTTCATCGACAGGGCTGCATAACTTTAGGATTATGACGAAGTGATATTTTGACGCTCGCAAATTCTTCATTCCCCTTCCTCGTTGGCGCCGACATAATCCTTAGGATTAGGATGAAGTGCATATTTTGACTTTGCAAATTCTTCATTCCCTCTTCATCCATGGTGCTAAGATAATCCCCAGGATTAAGACGAAGTGGAAATTTTGACTTTGGAATTTTTTTCGTCCCCCTCTTCATCGCTGGTGCTTGCATAATCCTTAGGATTAGGACCGAGTGGAAATTTTGACGCCGTAAAATTTTTCATTTCTCTTCATCAATGGTGCTAGCATAATCCTTATGGGATTGGGATGAAGTGGATGTTTTCACTCGAAACATTATCATTCCCTCTTCATCGTTGGTGCTTGCATAATCCTTACGATTAGACGAATTTGATATTTTTAACTCGAAATTTTACATCCCCCTTTTCATTAGTGGTGCCGGAATACTCCTTCGTATTAGGACAGCAGTGGATATTTTGACTCTACGGATTCTTCATTACCCTCTTCATTTGTTGTTCTCACATAATCTTAGATTAAGCCGAAATGGATATTCTTCATCTCCTCTTCATCAATGGTGTCCTCATAATCCTTGGGATTAGGACGAAGTGAAACTTTTTGACTCGAATTTTTTTCATCATGCCCTTCATCACTTTTGCTTTCATAATCCTTAGGATTAAGAGTAAGTGGTATAACCGGCGCTCGATTTGCTGCAAATTTCATTTCTTTTGCCGCACCTCATCAATTTTGTTCTCATCATCTTTAGGATAACGACCAAGTCGATTTTTTCGACTCTCTATTCATGGTGAACGAACTCCCGTTATATTCATCACTCGAATAGAGTTGTTGCGTGATGAAGATGTTGATGTTCTAGAAAGAAAACTTCGTTATCGAAGAAACCATGGCTTTCAACAAGAATAGGTCGAATGATACAAATTTCTCTCCCACTTACAATATATAGCTTAAAGACCGAAAATTTCCTCCAAATTTCCCCTCCAAAAAAATTTCACCAAAAAACTTTAACTATTTTAACTATAATGACTACATGTAAATATTTTAAATTTTTTTATTTTAAACTTATGTTATATTCATCTAAAATATATTTCAAAATTTATTAATACACCGTTAGTCTTCAAATATTTCACCATACTTTCTATTCAAAATATCCACAAAATATTCCTTTCATGCATGTCTTCTAAACTAAAATAATTTTCTTATTTGAATGGTTTAAGATTGACTACATGTAAATATTTACAAAAATAACAACATGTAAATATTAACTATTTAAACTATAATTAACTACATGTACATATTTTAGATTTTAAAATTTAATCCCATGATTTTAAACATTGATTACATGTAAATATTAACTATGATAACTAAATACAAATATTAACTATTTTATCTATAATATTAAATATAATTAACTACATGTAAGTATTTCATATTTTAATTTTTAATCTCGAGATTATATTTGAATTATTCAACATTTAGTACATGTAAATATTAAATAAAATATTAATTATGATAACTACATGAAAATAATAAGTATTTTAACTATAGTATGAACTATAATAAATTAAATGTAAATATTTTAAATTTGAAATTTTAATCTCACATTCATTAAACAAGAAACCAATCGACAATATATGCTATTTAAAAGGAATTATTGTTTCTATTCATCACATCACATCAAGTTTTCTCGGCATTTACATAGGAGCAAATTTCGAGGTGTTGCATTGGCATTGGTAACTTCGTGGAGGCATTGCATTGGCATTGGAAGTGTTGTGTTGCTATTGGTAATTTTGTGGAGGTATTGCATTGGCATTGGTAACTTCGTGAAGGCATTGCACTGCATTGGAGGCATTGTGTTGCTATTCGTAATTTTGTGGAGGCGCTTGTGTTGGCATTGGTGACACAACTTTTTGCATTTCAAAGGTTAGTTTTTCCTTCTATTCTCGTCAATTTAGAGACGATTTTGGGAAAAATCTGTTTTTTCTATAGTTTTTCCGTGTTCAAAAACTAATTTTTTTAAGGTTTTTAGGTTCAAAAAACCTTGATTTTTTTTATATTCTTTTAGTGAAGAAAAATGCAAAAAAAACTCAATTTTTTAGGGTTTTAAGAACAAAAAATTTAGATTTTTTTTTCCTTTTTAAGACTTATAGGTTCATTTACACATAAAAATCCATAAAACGACCATGCACATAGTAATATTATAACATTTTTTATTTGTATTTTTTTTTATCATAAATATATCGTTGATTTCATTATTTAAATATTTGAGAATTTTTTTTATTTTATATTCTATTTTATTTTATTTTTTTAATTATAAATCTTTATTTTTTTTCTTTTATTGCTTTGTTATATATATATATATATATATATATATATATATATATATATATATATCTTTTTTAATTGTGTTGTGATATAGTAATTATATTGTTATATTAAAACAAATGTTTTTTTTTATAATTTATTATATTGTTTTTTTTTAAATTATATGATGTTTAAAAAACCAAACATTATCAGTGATTTAATAAATTGTGTTATATTTTGTTATTATTAACATTTTTTATTTATTTATTAATAAATAATGTCTTAATAATTATATTATATAAAAAAAATTAAAAATAAAAATAAAAAACAAATTAAAAAACAAAATTTAAAAAAAATTTTAAAAAAAATTTAAAAAATTAAAAATAAAAAATAAAAACAAAAATGCTATTCGACAAGAGTTGAGGAAGAATAAATTAATTCTTGGTGGCCAAACATTTGTGCTTAATGTTAACCAATTTTATGGCTCTGTATGAAGGACAATCTCAATATCAAATTAGAAAGGGCCCATCACCTACATGTACATAATCCGAAAACATTGTTCAGTGTTCAATCCATATGCGCATGTGGTGGATTATGTGGTTCTTGTCGATCCATGTCAGTGTTCCTCAACAAACAAGCATTTGACAAGACAAAATGCTTTGATTATAAATATTATGTAATTGAGGAAACCATTCAATAGAGGCTAAGAGACAATTGATCGTATAATATCCCAATAACTATCTTTTTCAAACAAGAAATGCATCATTTACGCCGCTTACCAGAAATGGAATCAAAGTTATTGGCATGGGATCATAATGCGTGATAATGAGTATAGAATGAAAATGAATTTCATCCAAAGGGTCGTATTTATTCATAATGAATTCATAGAAAAATGTCGTGGGGATAAGTCACAAAGCTAGTGTAGCATTTCGAAAGGAATCGTTAGAGTCAGCCCTGCATGCTCTCCGTCACATGATCATTTTTTGCTTGCATATTCATTATTAGGTGTCTCGCTTGTTTCACTTCTTTCGCATGTCACTAGGATCATGCCATGAACTCGACTGAAGGGGTCCGTCATCTTGTGTTTCCTCATATTTACACCTGGCAGCCACTATTTTAAAAATTTTCCTCAAAAAATTATTCATAGTCATTGTCATTATATATATGGTCATTAAAAATGTCAATAAGTGTCCTAGGTCTTGGTGTCTAGGGTTTTTTGAGTCATTTATATACTAGTCATAAAGCCCTCGTAAGGTGAGGAAAGTCCAAGACTTGTGATTTTTATTTTATTATCACCGCATTTAAAATATATTTCTAGTCCAAAACTCTGTTTTTGGAACTAGAAATTTGTCATTATCATTTTGTAATAAATTGTAATTGTTCCGCCATGAAGACATTGTCAAAAGTAGCACTCCCTGGGTCTTTTTCTCTAGCCAAGATAGCCATATCCCCGCAAGAAGACAAAGAAAATCATTAGTATCGACTCTCAAAAAGCCAAAGGAAGTTTGTATTTGAAAAAGCCAGTGAAAATTACAAAAACATTTGTAATATGGGTTTGAAATTAGATTTGAAATAAAATCTGATTGTGAAGATATTTGTGACATGTATAAAGCCAAACAAGTTTCATTTGAACCACTTTCATAGCTCCCAAATCGTGTTTGCAAAGTGGAGGGCCGATTTTGCAGTTTTGAAGTGCGTGGACAGAAGTCGGGGCCGCGCGACCCACGTGGAGGCAGAGCGACCCACTCGGGCAGCCACGACCCACGCGTACCATCTCAAAGAAGGTAAATTTTGCTGTGGCGCGACCCACCCGGGGCCGAGCGACCCACGCAGAGCAACATACCCACGCATACACAGTGGTGCTCGAAATTTAGTTTGAGCGCCCACTTGCTTTGGAATCGACTCAAACCGCCTTCAAACAGTGTTTCTATCAATTGCTTGATGTTTTTGAACACATTTGTGGCATCATTGGTGGTTGCAAATATTCAAATGGAGGATTTAAAACCCTATCAACATAGTATTATTGTTTTCTGTGGTTTGAAATGAAAATGAATGGTGGAAAGAATGTGTTTGCTATCTTAAGGCAAAGATATGTCCAAACTCTTCCATATAACATCAAAATCATATTGCTCTCATGCCCATTTAGTCATATTAACCATTGCTATTATTATACCATGTTAAAACCCCTTTTGTGCCATGGTGATCGTAGTTTGTAATGAGTCACATTGCCCAATGTAAAAATATGCTCATGACTTTGTTTCAAATTGCCCATTGAAACCTTTATGGTCATTACTCATAGACAAACATATTACTATTAATGCTATGCTCTCCTTTGACTAGATGTGTTCAAACTTTTGAAGGTCGCTTCGCTTCCTATTTGGTCAAAATTTCATTTGCATTCAAAACAGAGATTGTGCGTTTTTCCAATCCATTTAAAGCCGAGATTTTATCCATAATTTGATTCCTTTGATGGTGCTTTCGATGGTGGGAATATTGGTTGGGTGTTAAAACATACATCCTAATTTTTGTCTTTCATCGCATTCATATCAGATACACATTGCCAAAAGCTTGATCGTAGATATGTCGAGACAGAGTCGAATATGGAGCTGTGGTCGTGCAGTTGATTCGTGGTCGAAGGTAATAGTGCCAGTGGGTTCCTGCAGAGAAAATAGAAGTGGTGATCATCGCAGAGGAGCCTACTTCTTTGGGCCTTTGCCATGTATGTCCATTAGCTATGGATTGTTTTCGATTCTTGTGCATGTTTCAGCATTTTGTGAGATGGTTGTACAAACTCCGACCTCATCGTGAATTAGCACGTCCGTTTGTTCTTCATTTACGGGTAATCCCGGTGAGCTCTCGCCGGGGTTGATTTCACTGTATCACCTTTGACTATTGCTCAAGCCACCGGCATACCGAACATAGGCGAGGAATGGAGCAAGGGTAAGCAGCTAGGAGAAATTTCACTCATGAGCCACACATTAAAACTCGGATATGTGGCTTACTTTGAGTAGCAGTTTTTCCATTCAGCATTCTTGAGAGATGAGTATGCACCACTCATGAGGCTCATCATTCAAGCATTTTAGTTGTGAGGGAGCGCAGTGTGCTGTTTTCTTTCATACCATGTTCGCTTTGCCGATGCACTTCACAAGGGTGCGTATGATGAATATTCCGTATTTCATACACCCGCAACATAGAGAGGATGGTGACATTTGTGCAGAAGAAGACGAGCTCAAAGGCAAGAAAGAGCAGAGTATATATCATTTTCGCTTTGATCACAAATCTTGGTGTCAAACATCGGCCCTGGTAGAGCAGGCATCACTTGGGAGGATTTCATTTCTAGAGACTTTTTTCGTAGTGCTGCACAGAGTCCTCCCCGAGGCAGCCCATGATGCAGGAGAGCCCTCACACCAGCACTGTGACATGCTTGAGGCTGAGCATATCATCACTCCTTTGGTTCGACATATCAGCTGAGGCCACAGTGGCCTTATTTACGTGATACGCAGGGTACTATCTCCACGTGAGGGTGGAAGGGGTCCGCCGACTTCATCGACACGGCGAGTATTATCTCCACGTGATGTGGAAAGCGGTCTCGCTTTTCTTCTCCGAGGGCAGCACGTGCACAAGATAGGAAAGAGGCCCGTGCATGATGAGGGCCCATCAGAGGCTCGGACACCGATATGACAGTGCATTGATGTTGATACGGCCTCCTAGCTCGAAGCCGAGGGAAGTCATCCAGGAGCAAAAGGGCAGAGAATGACCAAGCCCGAAAGACCACCCGTGCATAGCCTGCAATGGTGATTAAATATTTGGAGAAGTCGCTGGCGAAGGCCAATCGAGACAAAGACATGCTTCGCCACATGAAAGGCCACATCGCTCGCATGCATGTTTGCAAAGCGAGGATGAGGATCATGAAGAGGAGGTTGCGCAAGGCACTTCGACGGCGTGAAAAGGCCTAATCCACTTCGGATTTTGGCCGAGGATTCATTGACCGCGCAGACACATGATGGAGGACCTCCGCTCCGAATTTGGGCAAATTCGGAGAAAATTTTTTGTCATTTTCAAATTTTTTGGTCTTAAAAACAAAGTGTTTCACAGCCTACGTGGTCGCGCGCTCATGCGCTCGCATTTTTTTTGAGACACTTTGCCGGAGGAGATTTTTACATTTTTTGGATTTTTCATGATTAATTATGCATCCTCTGAAGTCAACTTAGCATTTCAACAAAAATCTGGATGGTCAAAATGCCTCAAAAACACCATGAAAATCACCTTGCTGCCACCTTTTGCACCAGAAAGCAGAAGTACCTCTGGGAAAATGAGGTTTTGGAGGGTCAAATCAACTCCAAACTTCCGAAATTCCACTTGCGTGAAAGTAGACATCCAGGGCTTTCCAACGAGCTATCATGAGCTCAATTTGGGATGCTGAGCTACCTCCAAAATCAGTCCTGGAACATGAGCGACCCACGCTAGCTCAGTGAGCGACCCACCTAGAAATTTTTCGAATTTCTCAAATCGCTGTCCAAACGCATTTCGCCTATTATGGACCAGTTTTGCTTATGGATAGAATTTTTGGGTTTTTATGATGTAAATTCATGTTTGATATGTAACTTTGGCTTGTTTTTTATCTCTTCTAGAAGATTCACTCTCAAATGAGTAAAAAATCATGTAATGGATCAGCTTCACTCTTTTGAGGCAATGGTTAGGCCGCTCTAGATTGTAGTTCTATGATTAGAATTGGTTGAAACTGATCCCCGAAGAGGGAATTCGACCCCTAGAGGTGGGGAAAGGTGTTAGAGTGCTCTATATATTGTAATTTCTCAATCCTTTTCAGAGGTTGGAGAGGTTGGACTCTTGGGATACTTTTTGATACTATTGTACATACTTTTCATTTTTTTGGCTAAGGAAAGATCAGGGGTTTTGCAAGCACTGTTGGGATCCTTGTGGTGTTCTGTTCGTTTTTGATGGTGTTTCTTCTTTGTTTACTGTAAGTTTCTTCATGTTTAATGTATGCCATCCTTTTCATTATGCTTACGAACTAAGTTGAATGAGTGATTAAGGTTGAATCCATTGTTTACGTTGTTTGGCCTTTGAATTCAGCTTAGTTCTATATGTTTTCACTGCTTGAGAGGATCCAATTTCTTCTTTGCCCTCTTCAGCTCCTCGTCCGTCTAATCTATTCATATATCCAATTTAAAGCATCAAGATCATCACCTACCTCGCCCAGACCTTGAACTCGCAAAGGTCTCGACCTTATCCCCTCGACCCAAAATCATGTTTTCCCATTACTCCAGACGAAACCCAAAAACCAAAAAAATCAAACATACCTATCTCTTTACTAGCCTAAAATCAGTTCTTATTGTAAGTCATCTCCCATTCTATTGCTTATTTTTTCTCGAGATTGACGGAGAGAGCCCTTCTCCCCGTCCTCGTAGGGCTAGCTACGAGGCCGAGCGTGGTTTGATGTGAGCCTTGAGTTTTACTTCATTTCAGACTCGAGGTAGATTTGAGTGCTAACTGAATCGTTTAATGGAAAAAGGTTATCAAATTGATGAAAAAAAAGCAAAAAGATGGAAAATTGAATACAAATCTCTTCGTAGGCAATGTATAACATTTTTCATTTGGAATTTAGAACTCGGGAGGTATGGGATTTGATCGATGATATTTTTGATCGATGGGAGAATATTTCCATAAAAAATCGAAGGTTAGAAAGAGTAAACCCATAATATGTACCAATAGTAAGGGGGGTCCCGAAATGAAGCAAATCTAGAGGATATGACTATTACACCTTGGAGAACAATGTAAGGTGTGAAGGATGATAAATTAGTCAAATCAAGCATTAGCCCGTGTGAAGCTCGTGTGAATTATCAATGGAAGAAATGTGTGCGAATTTCAAAAGTAAGTTTCTTGAATTATTTCTTTCATTATAATTTTATTTTAAATAAAACATAATGATGTTGGTAGAATTTTTTTATACATGTCAATATATTAACGTTTTTAACTTGATTTATTCAAATTTAAAAATTTTTATGAAAATTCAAGAACACATGGTTAAAATGTTGAATGAAGACAAGCTGGGATGATGTTGTACGCAACTACCTAGAAGCAAGTTCTACATCAATGCTAAAAAGAGTTTTATATTGCATTCAATAAGGTATGTTGATTTATAAATTTATTTTATTCATATTTTAACTATTTTTATTTTATTACTTATATATATATATATATATATATATATATATATATATATATATATATATATGTCATTAAAGATGTCGAAGAAGGATGGAAATGGAGTACCAGTACACTTTCAAAAGCTTTATTGAAAAAATTAAGATGGATAACATGAGAAGGAAGCATCTTATGAATGTTGAACTAGATCCTACTCTTAATCATTACATTTGGAATGGGCTCGATGTGTGTCCAATATCAAATAATACAAGGTGATCGTGAAGACATTGCATCACTAATACCTAAAAGGGAATACGGCCTAGTTATTGCAAATATTTCTCATGGTTTCAATTTCCCGTACATTGAATGTGATAGAGAACCATATACTTATCAAGCTTTTAGTAAAGTGGTTACGGGTTTTCAAGAAGTGACAACATCACCACTTTGGAAATTTGTGACATTTCATTCAGCATACATAGTTTCCAATGTTATTAACAAGCTTCAAGGGTAAAGCAAACTCAAGGATGCAACTTACATGGTAAGATTTTGAAATTGTATGTTTGATTCCTCCTAAAAAAATTTATTCATGTAAAATTTAATTGAACTTTTTACTATGTTATGTAACAGAAAAAAGTAAAATATTGTTTCTTCCGAAGATCAGCCTATTATAAATGATTGTGATTTCATCCATGTTGAATGTTGGACAAAAGACGATAGCTATAAGAATATTATTATGAATCGAGTAGATGGGAAGAGTCATAGTCAAGTATTGGTTTATGATGCAAAGGGTAAGAAAACTAACATATGAGGATAAAGATGCAAAAGGAGATATAGTTAACATTTATCAAAAACCACAAGCATTGATTAACTATCTTATAGATCTATGTTCAAATGAAAGGAGAATGGGTTTTGGATTTATTCTCAGGTTCTAGTAAGTTTTAATATACAAATTTAAAATTAAATATTGTCTTTTTTACCTTTTATGTCTCCATACTAATTTTCTTACTTATTTTTTTTTGTGCTTCGATGATTAGGTACAACACTAGCATGTTGCCTAATAAAAGGAAGAAATTGCATTGCCATTGAGAAAGACCCATTTCAATGCAAATTTATTCAAAAAACGAATTAACGCTCTTAAATTCCTTCCACATGCGAAGCAAGAAGTTGGTTTGAGGAAAGGAGATTTTAATGAATCACGTGTGGCAAAAAAAAGCAAAGGAACCTCAACCACCATTATATGGAATGATTGGAAAGGGACACTTTGGAAGATTTGCTCGACATGAAAGGTCCATTAGAAGATGGTGATGATCAAAATGAAGAAGAAAATGTTGCGGAAAAAAGCCATCAATGTCAGTTCTAGATGATGTTGAAGATGTATTAGTTGATATTGTTGATGATGTTTAAGTTATGCTTGCAAACAAAACTTATTTTTTTATAACTATTAATCAGCTTTTACTTGTAATGTTTAGAATTTGATATTTAATGAGAACAACCCTTTTTTTTTGCAAAAAACATGTGATTGCTATTATTTTTTTGACATAAAATTCAATAAAAATGTTGTTTTCTTAAGTTTTTTTTGTTAAGATTCTCCCAAAAAAATAGTTTATTTAACATGTTTTTTTTCAACAAAAACTCTGTAAAAGTGTATTTTTTGCATTGTATTTATATTGAATTTTTTTTTGTCATATGGTTCAAAATATTGGTTTTTTAGCAACAATTTTTTTGATGTGCATTGAAAAATTATTTAACAATACATAAACATGTATAAAATATAAAATTTAGAATATTGACCCTTTTTTCCATCTTTTATGTATATGAAAAAGTGAAGATATCATTACAAGTTTTTATTTTAAAAAAAAATTTATTTTTTTTATTTTTTAAAACACAAGTACATAAATGAACTTAAAAATAAACATCTCATGTGATAGAAGAAGACATTAGAAAATTTATAGTGTCAAAATCAATCCTATAAAAAAACGTTGGTGATTATACACCACCACTATTCAAAATAGACATTAAAAACACCACTTAAAAAAACAAAATGAAAAAAACTTAAAGTGCCAAAAACATGCTCAATTTTTTTTTCTTGATTCTCGCATCGCCACTTTTTTCAAAATCAAGTGTTTTTCTTGATACTTCAAAAAGTAGGTAACATTGAGGTTACCTATTTCATCGGTAACATTGTTTTTTCTAAGAACCAAGATAAGGACAACCAAAATACTCGATAAACAAAGTCAAGAAAACCAATGAAAGACTAGCACTTGTAGCCTAATGCTTCGATAAAACAAATCTTCAAACATTGTACATAGTGAGAATCAAAGCAATCTAATTCTCGTCAATAAAATGGTGGCCAATCAAATAGAATTGAGCTTTTCAAAGAGTCCATATCATTTCAATCTGGAAAGTGAGATAGCCAAGATCAAATTTCAAGCACCTCTCACCGAGTTGGCCACCCAAGATGCATAAAAAAGGTCAAATTTTGAAAGCTTTAAATCTAAGAGAAAACAGTGACACTGTCAATCTACGTGATGATCAACCAGCCCTTCCATTTGGCTCAAAGATAGAAGGGAAGTTTCAAGAAGGGGTAGTACCTTCTTTTTATGTCAGCCTCAATATCCATGACAAGATCCTTCATAATGCAATGCTTGACTCTAGGGCTTCACACAACCTTATGCCTAAGGTAATTATGGAGAAGTTAGGCCTAGAAATAACCAAACCTTATAAGGACTTATATTCATTTGAATCTAGCAGAGTGAAGTGCCTTGGCCTAAACAAAGATCTCTATGTGAACTCCGACCCAAATCCCAACCAAGTGCATGGTTATGGATGTTGTAGTGGCGTATGTGCCGCCTAAGTATGGCATGTTGTTTTAAAGGTCATGGGGTGCCAAGCCGCAAGGTACAATGCGTATGGATGGGTCATATGCCACGATCCCTATCTTTAGCCAGACTTTAGGAGACTCTATAGAGAGGCACAATGAAGTTTATGGTTAGCAGCCCTAAAAAACCTAAAAATTCACCTCTATACTCTGTCCACGCAGATCTAGACTCTTTTATCCTTTTTAATAATGAATCCATAGATGAGCCAGAACTAGAAGACAGAGACTTAAACAATAGAGTAGGGCCCACAGATCTTAACATAATGGCCACTCTAGATATAGAGGAAAACAAGAGAGAAAACTTTGAGCAAGGCACTAAATCGAAACTCGCAGTGAACAAAACCAAGATCGCAAACCGCAGTTACTCATCACTCGAACTCCATGAAGATCCTAAAGGAAAAAAACATCGCACACCCTAGTGCGACCCCATAATACAACATAATGGTGAACACAACATTAGGGATGAAATCGATAGCCAATCTATAAATAATCACTTATGGAGAATGAAACTTTGATGGGTCTTGCACTAGGAAGAATGTAGGGGCTAGAGTGTGGCTACACAATACCGAAAGTAACTATGCCGAGAGTCATGCTTTCAAACTAGATTTTAAGTGCACTAACAATATCGCAGTATGAGGTTCTCATCCTAGGACTCGAACCTATTGAAAAAAAATAGGAGCCCAAAGGATAGTTGTCCATGGAGACTCTGAGTTAGTCATCAAACAAGTGAACCAAGAGTACACTTTGAAGCATCGCAGATTGAGGGCATACAGAAATTATGCCATGGATTTACTGAAAACCTTTGTAGAGTATGAGCTTGTGTTTGTTCCTAGGAGTCAGAACATTGTTGCAAATGGATTAGCCTGCATAGCTAGTTCATATCAGAAATCACATAGTGACAAACAGATCATCATTTAGACAAAATATAGGCCTGCAGTGCCAGATAATGAGAAATATTGGCAGGTCTTTGAGGGCGACAAGCAGATAGAATATTTCTTGCTTAGCAGGAATGAGTTTGAATTCTCTAATTCAGACTCTAAATCCGATGAAATTTTCCTGAGTGAAGAGCCCCCCAATGAAGAACAATCACCCCATAGCATAGAAAGAAACATGTTAACTGAAGAACTTGGAACTCAAACTGAAGAATACTAGAATGCGGAAAATGAAGACATTGAAGTGTTGTAGTCAAAAGACAAGAACATACCTAGAGGACTAGCACCTTTAGAGGACCTTTTTGATTTTAACGATGTAGTGATGAAACCCACTATAGAACACACAGAGT
Source organism: Pinus albicaulis (assembly GCA_034641835.2). Classification (NCBI taxonomy): domain Eukaryota; kingdom Viridiplantae; phylum Streptophyta; class Pinopsida; order Pinales; family Pinaceae; genus Pinus; species Pinus albicaulis. Next base: position 996,086,726 of record CM076576.1, read on the forward strand.
CGGATGTCGAAGAATGCAACATAGGCACGGAAGATAATCCTAAGATGATTAAACTAGCTAAGTCCTTGCCAACAGACATGAAGAAGAAATACATTGATTTATTTAAAGAATTTTTCGATGTGTTCGCTTGGAGCTGTGAGGACTTAAAAGCCTACGATACCGAAATCATCTAGAACAAGATCCCACTGAAAGAAAATTAAAATCCCTTTAGGCAAAAACTATGTAGAATCAACCTGAAGCAACTGCCTTTGGTAGAAAAGGAAATCAAGAAAATGTATGAGGTAGGAATCATAGTGCCTGTGAGGTTTTCTGATTGGGTGTCCAACCTTGTAATTGTGAGGAAAAATATAGGTGAGATCATACTGTGCATTTATTTTAGAAACCTTAACAGAGCTTCACTTAAGGACAATTACCCCTTACCCATGATGGAACACATCCTACAGAGGGTAGTTGGCTCAAAAAGGATCTCCCTATTAGATGGCTTTTCAAGCTATAACCAAGTTTTAGTACTCCCAGAAGACCAACTTAAGACATCTTTCACCACTCCATGGGGCACTTTTATGTACGTAAAAATGCCTTTTCGACTAATGAACACTGGTGCAACCTTCCAAAGAGCTATGGACATAGCCTTTTCAGAGGAAATAGGGAACTTCATTTTCATCTATCTGGATGACATAACAGTCTATTCCAAGATCGATCAAGAGCACCTTAAACATCTGAGAAGAGTGTTTGAGAAATGTGGAAGGTTTGGTCTATCTTTAAATCCCAAGAAGATTGTGTTCGGGCTTGAAGAAGGTAAGCTTCTTGGCCATATTACATCAGATAAGGGGATCAAAATAAACCCAAAAAGAGTTGAGGGAATACTACAGATTAGTCACTCGAGAAACATAAAATAACTACAGTCCTTTATTGGGAAAATTAACTTCTTATGGAGGTTTATTCCCAACTTAGCTGAGCTCCTCAGAGATATGAAAAGCATGCTGAAAAAATATGTAGGGTTAAGTGGGCTTTATTTTTTGAATTAGTTAAACTTGCACTCACCCGGGCACCAATCCTAATCAGCCTAGATTTATCAAAGGATTTCCTTATATTCTCCTTTGCCTCATAACATACAATGGCTGCAGTCTTGTTGCAAAAAAATCGAGAGGGAAAGGAACAACATATTTCCTTTCTTAGCAAAGCACTGAGGGATGCACCCTTGAAATATAACATAATGGAAAATCAGGCTTATGCCTTGATAAAGGTCTTAAAGACTTTAGGGTGTATATTCTACATTCGCACATCATTGCCTACGTGCCTAACATAGTGGTAAAATACATTTTGTCCCAAGATCCAGATGGAAAGAGGGAAAAATGGATTTTTGTAATATTAGAGTATGATCTGGAAATCAAACCCACAAAAGTGATCAAAGGTCAGGGCTTAGCCCAACTAATGGTTGAATATAACTTAAAATCCCTTGAAATAAACATGGTAGATGCCCTGGATGAACATGAAGGATTTCCCGACCCTACTGTTGAAGAACAATTTCAAAACTCTCCTTGGTATTCTGACATCTTGTATGTGCTAAAAAATTTGAATGCCCCTCTTGATTTATCAAATACTAAGGCCAAGTTTCTAAAATTAATGGCCAGAAACTATTGCATTTTAAATGAGTTCTTGTACTGGAAAAATGAAAATGGTCTGCTACTTAAATGTCTGCCTGAAACTGAAGCAAAGAGGGTTAAACATGAGTTCCATGCAGGAGAGTGTGGAGGCCATTTAAACTGGAAAGCCACTGCTAACAAAATACTCAGAGCTGGCTATTACTGGCCTACACTTTTCAATGACATCCACAAAATGATAATTGCCTGCCATAAGTGCCAGATATTTGAGGGAAAAAGAAAGCTCCTCCCTTTACCATTACAACCTATCACTGTTGAGGCTCCCCTCCAATAGTGGGGCCTAGATTTCATAGGGGAGATCCATCCTTCTCCCTCATCCCAACACAAGTGAATTATCATAGCCACAAAATATTTTATAAAATGGATAGAGGCCATCCCTTCTAGGAATGCCACAAATTTTGTTATCATTAAATTCCTTGAAGACCACATCCTCTCTAGATTTGACTGCCCTAGGAAGATAGTCGCTGATAATGCTGCTGCTTTTGGTTCCAGGAAGATGATTGATTTTTGTCACAGGTATCAGATATCACTTGGTCATTCTACTTCTTATTACCCATGGGGTAATGGGCTAGCATAATCATCAAATAAAAGTTTGGTGACCATCATAAAAAATCTTCTTGAGGAGAATAATAAATCATGGCATAACAAGCTAGTGCATGCTTTGTGGGCTAATAGGTTAACTACAATAAAATCCATTGGGATGTCTCCATATCATCTTGTTTATGGAACACAGGCAGTGTTTCCTACTAGCCTTGGGGTACCAGTGATTAAATTGGTAGAAGAGATACAGTCAGAAGAGGACAGCATAGTAAGGAGGATAAATCAAACAATACATCTCCAACAGACAAGGGAAGAAGTCTACAACAGAGCTCTGAAAGTGCAAGAAAACATAAAAAAGTTATTTGATAAGAGAACAAAGGCTTGTGACTTCAAAATTGGAGATAAGGTACTTAAGTGGGACTCTAGGAGAGAAGACAAAGGAAAGCATGGAAAATTTGACAGTTTGTGGCAAGGTCCTTACATCATCCAATCCACCATTGGTCCAAATGCATTTTTCTACAAAAGTTAGATGGTACCGATCTGTTTGAGGGTCCTGTCAATGGTAGGATGCTAAAGCATTACTACTGTTGATTTCCAGTTGAAATTTTTCATTGCCATTGTAAATACCATTGTTGTGTTTTGTTTTCAAAGAAAAAGAGAAAAATGTTTCAAAAAAGAGAGAAAGAGAGGTTCAGACATGCTCAAAACATGCACCTATGAAGTTCCAAAAGGAATGACTCAAACAAGCTTAAATCCTGAGCCAAAGAAAGGAAAGGGCTGGTTCTAATATGCCCAAAATCTGAACCAGTAAAGAAAGAAAGAAGAATCAGCTCTAACAAGCCCAAAACCAGAGATGAAATGAAGAAGAAAGTGACTCTAACAAGCTCAAAACTTGAGTCACAAAGAAAAAGAAGGATGCTTCAAGGTTTCACAATTTCAAAGCCTTCACAATTTTGGTTCCAATTTTCTGCAAAGTTTAGTTCATGTGCAACTACCTTTATGCCATGGACCCACAACAAACCAGATAGTCTAATCCTGGTTTGACTGTTTTCTAAATTTCTGTCATAGAATGTAGAGAAAGAAATCTGCTAGACAGTTTAATCCTAGTAGATATTAGTTTAGGTAGAGAAGCTATGAGGCCAATTGTTTAATCTGGTCTCACGGGGGAATAAGGGTAGAATTAGATTAGTTTGTTTTCTACTTTCAATAAAAAAATGATGAAGAAGGTCTGCAAATTTAAATGCACCTTGAAGAAAAAATGTTAGGACTGTAGGATGGGTAGGTAGATGGTTTGGGAGAATGTTTTCTGATGATATGATGTCTTCATGAGCTGTGGCATGTAATTAAATAAAGAAAAGATGTGTCAAGTATCAGGCATCTGGCCTACTTTCCAAAGAATATTTTTGAAGTTCTTGACACCTTCAAGAAGATGCCATCCCCATGTGGAGCCACTGTTAGCCACCTATAAATTTTGACATAGCAAATAGGTGGCTAAGATGTTTCTTAACCTTCAAGAGAAAAATTTCCCCTGAAAATCTATCATTCTTGAAGCCTCTGTATGTGTCCTTAGCCTTTGAAAAGATCTTCACTGTTGTTTCCATCAAGAAAGCCTCACTGTTTTTGAAAAAATTATGCTCAAGAAAGCCTCCATCTGCTCCCTTGTATCCCGCCAATTCCCCATTTTCACCCCTTTTTTCCCTTCTCAAATTTCCTCAAAAACCCTCAAAATCCATTCCTTAGTCCTCTAAACCATCGAATTCCCCTTTTAAAACCTTGTGAATCCCTTCATTTGGTGTAAAAATCCCTTTATCCCTCTATCGAAACCCCTTTCTAAGCATAAAAACCTTTGTTTTTGACCTGAAAAACCCACTTTTACCATATATCAGGCCTAAGCCCCTTTCGGCTAAGCCCTTAACCCCTTCTCTGCATGTAACCTGTGCCCATGACCAAGTGCTAAGCCATATAACGCTAATCGCAATCGGAAGTTTGGTTGCGAGTGCATTTCTTTGTTAAACAGAAATGTTCTGATGCGAGAATTATTTGGTCTATCAACTGTGGGCTCAATATCAACCATCGATATTTCATAATCCAACTGCCCAACGCTAATCACATCGCACCCCATCGCCTCTCCCCATTATACATCCGATCAAGCATGGACCATTGATTGTCCCATCTAATCTGATGGCCCTGGTGTAATCACAACATCAAAATATTAGAGTTTTGGCCTCCTAACTGTCCCCGATGCAATTAGATCTCCACTATTGATCTCTTGACATCCATCGGCTCTCATTCATCCCGCCTGTTCACTTACCCTTTGGCCTTCCCGCTCCCTCTTTTAATCCTGACCGTCCATTCTATAGATCTGATGGCCGGGATCTAATCCACCTTTGACATAACCCCGCCTGATTGCCTGTGCATCTTGCCCTCATCGCACTCACTCCTTCATCGTCAGATCTCCCCGCCCGCAATCCAATGGCCAAGAACTATATCACGTAACTTTGGTTTCCAAACTTTAACATTTTGAAATTGCGCGATATGGGCGGTTTTTTTTGCCACATGTCGGGCGGCAAGCAATATCGCATTTTTTGGGGAAAAATTCAAAACCACTCTATTGCAGCGCGAAAACAATTGTTTTCCCCAAAAAAAACCACTTCCCCCTTTCTGCCTCCGATAATGCTTCCCGAAGATCCCGACCATTGATCTGTATAGATCTACGGCCCTCATTGCATCGCGTCTTCATTCATTATTTCTTTCATCGGACCTCCAAGGACTTCATCGGAGCATCTCAACCATTGATCTCCTCCTAAGATCTAACAGTCTACACTCGAATCACCCTCCGCCCTCCGGTCCCACCATTCAAAGCCCGATTTCATTTGATTTCACACATTTTCCTTTGTAATTCACCCAAAGTATAAACTTTTATGTTTTACATTAAAGTTTATCTCTTCCACCTAAATCCTCTAAAGCATCTCCACCAATGAATCCTGGCCATTGGTAACCGCCATCAAATCTAATCCAACAGTCCAAAACCATCTTTTCACTAGGCCTCCATCAGATCATCGCTTCACCATTCGTTTGCAGTTTTCACCATTTTCTTCGCTACAACCACTGTTTTCACTACTGCACTGCCACTCCCACAAGCCTCCATAGCATCCACATCCACTCCCATGGATTTTTATTAACCTGTTTATCGTCTTTTTGCAGGGTTACAGACGGTGAAAATCGTTATTGCTCACAGTCATAGTCATAGTGACACAGAGCGCAAAGGAAGCTTTTTCAGAGCTAGAGATCGCAGGGAAAGATTCCTAAGGGGGTTTTAAACCTGTTAGTGTCAGTATAGTTGTTGGGCCGTTAATATGCCATTATTATTATCACTTGTGAATGCTTATTCCACCCATTTCTACCATTCTTCATCACGTCATTTATTATAATTTATTATTTAAATCCATTTTATAAATGATTTATGCTCTTATGGATGAATATTGTTTATCTTCCTTTATTTCTAATAAATTGATGATTATGAATTATTTTATCAATGATAGTTTCAATAAGTTTGTTATAACATTATTCACCATTTTTAGCCTCCAAGGTAATTTCCAGATTGAAGATTTGATCATTAAAAGTGCCAACTCAGAAATGCGCTGGAATAAGGAGTGACAGTTTTGCGGTTGAGATTCTGAGCAAATGAAGACGAATCTGGAAAATCCGGAACATGGGTTTTGTTCAGAACGGACCCAATTAACTGTATTGAAGAACGGTTTGCCCAAATTCGGCTTGTACTAAGAGAAACGCAGGGTTCTTTGAGCACGATTTTCTCAGATCTGTGGTTGCGGCCGTCCTCCAAATCTCAGCTACAAAGCCAAATTCGACTTGTTGTTGTTGAAAGAAGGATGTAAATCTCTTTTATTGTTGATCAATTGGTTGGAAGAAATTCAATATTATTATTAGAGATCCTATTTGCTATTTAATTTCTCCACCTTCTGATTATAAAAGGGGAAGCATGTATTGTGTATGGGGGGATGGAGAGACTTTTCTTATTGTAATTTGCAGAATTGTGCATCGGCTCTTGTTAAGAGAGTGTGAGATGTCGTAAACATTATTAATGCCTGATTAACAAAGGAGTTCACTGTTGTTCCATTTCTCAAGCGCTGGAGTAAAGCACAGCAACGCTTCACCGGTGGTTGAGGGCCCGGCCCTGGTGGAGCGATCTGCTGTTTGTATTTCTATTGGTTTATTTCTGTTGTGTGAAGTTCGTTTATTTATTGAGTTATTGCTAATTGGATCAAATACAGTCATTGTTATTCCATTCTTTACAAGAAGCATGATTCATGATTCAATTGTTATAAAATGTTGTTTTTCTGTATCTAATTCCAGTTGTTATTCCTTTTGTTTATGAATAACGATAGTTGATTGTTGCATGGCTGTCGACAGGATTAAAGAGTAGAAATCTAGTTTGCTTGGTTATGAATTGAATTCACTGTTTATTTTACGCTGCTATTCAATCCCTGTTCATTGCTTTTAGATTGTTGTTCCTTTCCAGTTTGCGTTTTAGATTTCATTTCCTTTGAGTTGTTTTCACTTGCTTTGAGATCTCTAAACTGTAGAGGGCAGAGCTAATCATTCCAGGTCCCCAGATTTGGTCATCTCACATTGATTTCTAGGGGAAAGAGTTATTACTACTGCATCCCTAATCGATGTCTAGCAAGGTTGCTGTAGTGTAGTCTTTACATTTCTATCATTTGTAATTAGATTTCTTTTCAAGCAGATTTCTTTTCAAGCATTTATTATTTCTGCATTTGTATTTCTATACTACATCTTCACAAACATTACTCTTGAGTAAATAGCCGCCTCAGACTGAGTACACTCTTGAAACAAAAAGTCGTCCCTGGGTTGATAATTAATGTGAAGGTAATTAGGAGTTAAAAAGACACATTTTTATCGTTCCACATTTTGGCGCCGTTGTCGGGGAGAGTGTAGCCATTTCTAAAGAGTAGTGTGAATCTGATGAGTGCCTGCTAGGGAAGAGTTGGATCTTAAAAACGGAAGGTAAGAACCTACGTGCGGAGCATGTATTCACCACTCCTTTGTCAGCTTTCACTATGATTTTGTTGTTGCTTTGTTGGTGAAATAGATGTTTGAATTTTAGTGTGAGTATTTAGGAAAAAATAGAAATTTTGAAAAATAAATCACATGATTTCATTCAAGTGGTGATGTAAAAGCACCACCCATTTCACCCTGCTTAGGTGTGAGGAACCTTTTAAGGAGGATCCTTAAAGAAACACCTGAAAAACATCTTCTATTATGGTAAGAAATGGCTCACATTGCAACTTTCGAATTCTCTATCAAAGATCTAGGAGGAGTGACACAAATGCACATAATTCCCCCATTGTCTCTACCAAATTTTCATGGTTTGACAAATGAAGATCCAGATACATTCTTATTTGAGTTTGAAATACTTTGTAGAGGATATAATTATTGTACTAATGATCAAAGATTGAAAATGTTTCCTCTTACTCTAAAAAGAGCAGCTCTCAGATGGTTCATGAGCCTAGGTGGGAACTGCATCCAAACATGGGAGGACATGAAGAACATATTCTTGAAGAAGTACCAAGACTATTGCAAATCCAATGAAGATATTTTCGGTATGATACAAGGGGAAGATGAAAGTTTGGAGGACTATGTAAATCGATTTCATTATAACCTTAAAAAATCAGAGCATAAGCATTTGGAAAAAGAGATCTTAAAAACACTCCTTCTTAAAGGAATCAAAGATGAATTTTTAGAACTCTTAAATCTGATAGGAAAAGGTGATGTTTTTCAGTTATCATATGATGATGTTTGTGAGTTGTGCATAAGGTATTCAAGAGGAATCTCCAAGGCTGGTAAGAATTCTAGAGATGTTTGTTCTTTCTTTTCCAAATTTGCTACAAGAATAGGAGACATAAGAGCTGAAATCAATGATTTATTTGAAAATTTTAAAGTTGATTTTATTAGCTCTCTAAGCTCAAAATTGGATGTTTTGCAGGTTCATAAAAATGAAGAATTTGATGAAGTGTTTTGCACTCATGACCAAGAGGAGCATCCCATAGATACTCACTCTTCCTTATCTAGGAAGGAAGTAGCATATCAAAGAGATAAGGAAGCTACAACAAGGTCAACAGGTATGGTTCAAAACACTTCTTCTCCATTCTCTTACTTGCATAATCCATTATGGAATACTCATGTTCTAGGGCAGCCATGTCAATCTCAATATAACCACCAACAATTTTGTCTACAAGCTTGGCATGGTTCACCTTATGATTGCATGACTACTCTCCCTCATCTTGTAGCACAAGCACATTCTCCATATTCTCCACCAGCTCTTTCACAACATCCTGCTCTTTCACGACATCCTGCTTGCATATCGAATTTACCTCGAGCCCAACTTGACACATCATCTGTGCTTCATTCCACTTTACCTGATTTTCTGATTTCACTGCTCCAACTAATTCAACACCCTCTGCCCCGATAAACCAGTACAACATGCTTACAATGTTGAACTGCCAAATTTACCCACCCTTCCCACCCATTCTATCTCACATGCGCCATTAGAGAAAACTTACAATAAGATTCAGAATGTTTCAAATTCAAAAATTGTAGAAGCTATGGAAGAAAATGAGGTTTCTTTTAGTATGTATCAACAAGCTATTTTAAAAACTCAAGAACTTCATGGTATGATGGGAAATCAAGAAATTAACGGATATATTGAAGATTGGTTTCACTCCATCACGTGTTTGCATCATCACTCTATGCTTCAACAATTTTTGATACCATTTTTTCAAGGGAAGTTGGCTTCTCATACCCTAATTTTCATTAATATGCATTTTTCAAATTTGGGTATGTGTATACATGAAGCCTTATTTCGAAAATGGCTCCACTGGAAGTACTCATATACGTAGTCATATTCATTTTTCAAATCAAAATAGGTTAGTGTAGAAAATAAAAATAAAATAAGGAATAAATAAATGCATTTTGTTTTTTATGTAAAACTAGTTGTTTTTTTGTTGCAACATGCTATGCAAATCAATATTGGTGATAATTTTTTAATTCATTTGTGTATGTAGATGAATTATAATGGAAATAATAGCTCTAAAAACACTCATATTCATTTTTTATCACCAATTTGAAAAAATGCTTGAATATCATTTTTTTTGGCTTGCGGGCTTGATGAACTTTCTGGAAAAACAGTCGGGACAGTCATGTTTTGAGGGACCAAAAATGAATATTTTTAAAACCTATTTCTACCCTAGATATCCCTTGATGTCTACTTTCTAACCCAATTTGAATCAGTCAATTTGGATTTGAAACGAAAAAGTTAGAACCAAAACATTGACCGGATGTCTAGCGGGCAGCTCAGGAACAGAGTTGGGACAGTCAGTTTTTGGAGGCCTAAATGACCATATTTTTAAAACCTGTTTCTATCCTAAATAGCCCTTGATTTCTACTTTCCAACCCAATTTGAATCACTCAATTTGGATTTGAAACGAAAAAGTTAGAACCAAAACATTGACCGGATGTCTAGCGGGCAGCTCAGGAACAAACAGTTTTTGGAGGCCTAAATGACCATATTTTTAAAACCTGTTTCTATGATAGATTCCCCTATGAATCTAGTTTCCAATGCAATTGGAATCACTCATTTTCGATATCGTATGGGGAAGTTATGATCAAAATACTGACTGTCTATCGTAAATCAGCACCCTTAAAACTCTGTTTTTCCGGATGTTCCTTACAGTATTTGACCTATCAATTCTTCTTGTCTTCAAAACCTGTTTCTATTGGAAATAAATAAATGAATCTACTTTCATTTCCAATTTGAATCATTCGAATCCGACATCAAATGAAGAATCTATGCTTAAAACATTCACTGTTGTTCTAAGTAGGGTAAGCGAAAATGACTATGTTATGCAGGTTGTTCTAAGTAAAATTGACATATCATATCATTTAATTTTTAAAACCTGTTGCTATTGGAGATTAACCTTTGAATTAGCTCTCATTTGGCTTTGGAATCACTCAATTTGGACGAAAAACAAAGAAGTTGTGACTAAAACACTAAAGGTTAGCATGATTGGCCACTGCTCTCCCGCAGGTAACAAATAAATTTTACTTTGTTATTTTCTCTGTGGATTTGTTTTATAGAATAACTACTTGTTAGTTTTTTGCATAATTCTTGGATTAGGGGAGCCCGCGCACCTCTCTTTCTCCATGATTTAATGTTTTCTTGCAGGTAGACACTCGTTTTTTGCAGGTCTTGGGAAAATAAAGAAGGTCAATTTATGAACGAGTGATTTTTGAAAGAAATTTTATGAAACAAAGGAATTTCATCTAACTCATTACCCAACGGATTCGTAATAGAAGAAATGAAGAATTGATTTCCATTTGAAGATTCATGTCATATCACTGCTGCCAAAACATTTTTCAAAGAGATCATTTTTTTTGACATAACATCACAGCTGTTGTAACTTAATTTAGTTATTTACATATTGTTTTTAAATAAAACGTTGTTTCTTTTCTGATATTTTTTATATTTTGTGTTTCAGGTGTTTCTTCATTCAAAGTGTAACTCATCCTCAGCATCAATGCCGTGAACAGCTAATTTGTTTTTTTGCATGTTTGCATTTTATGATTGTCCATTTTGCTGTTCCTTTTCCAAAGGAACGACACTTGCGTTTTTGCTGTTCCTTTTCTAAAGGAACGATACTTTTAGTTTTTGCTGTTCTTTTTTCCAAAGGAACGACATTTGCATTTTCACACTTTTTTTTGTGTGTATTTTTGCTTTTTTGTGTGCATTTCCTTTGTTGTTCCCTACAAGGAACAACACTTTTTTTGAGTGATTTTGATGTTCCTTCAAAAGAGCAACACTTTGGGATTATTTTCGAGAGCAACCCTTCCTTCCTCTTGTGGGATTATTCCTAGTTCATCTCAACCACTTTTTACTGATTCCCTTTCATGGCATGAAGTACACTACTTATGAGGGCAAGAATTATGGATTCTATTGAAGCAAGTTAATATCATTCATGTTATGATCTTTAACAGGACAGCTCCTTGATGATAGATTATTTTCAAAAGGGACACAATTATTTATATACTACTTTACTGCATTATTTTCTGTTGAACATGATATTGATTGATCATCTTAATACCATGTTGGTTCCACCCTTCCTGGTTATAATCTTCTCTGTCTGTAATAAATGAGATTATGGGTATATTTTTTTTCTATTGACATGTTCAACTTCTTCCACCATCCCTGCTCTTAAGGAGTGCTGAGCCTCCCTCTTTTTATCATAAAAATGTGTAATAATAACAAAATTTTGTTCACAGATGGAGGATAGGGGGTCTCATTACGAGCCAGCCTACCATGTTCATAAGGTTGTAATAAAGTGACATTCCCATTATGGCCACCACACCAGGGTTATGATCCATTGGATAGTCAAATTATCCTTGGAACAGGAGGTCTCATCACGAGCCGGCCTGATCACTTTTGCTACATCCCAGTGAATGGCAGTGTGGTTATCTGGTTACCACGCCAGCACACTGATCTCTTCTGTAGAACAGCACTGTAACTCTCCATTTATAAATTGAGGATTCCGGCTCATATGGGTTAAAAAGCAACCCTGCCGAGGCTATGGACTCCTGCTGGCAGCAGAGGCTCTGCTTATGGTATTGAAGTTATATCTTATCGTCAATTATTACTATAATACCCTTTTCTTATTTTTTTTTCTTTTTATCAGAGAAGTTATTTCCTTATTTTTTTTCCCTATTTTGAACCTTTATGCATGAGAAATTGTTTTATAATCAATCACATCATTTTTCAGCTAGAATACCATCAACAAAGCATATTTTTGGCATATTGCTGTCCTTTTTCTCTTTTTCGTAACTTATCATCAATCCAAAGCGTCCTATCTCTTATTCATAACTATCTTTACACACTCTGCTCTCATTATAATCATAACTCTCGTTGTCCTATCATTGATATGTGTACTCTGCTTCATTTACTGATATATTGTTCATTCCCTTGCCTTGCCATCAGCACAACACCTCTCATATGCTTTATGGTCATGGAATTCATTTTCCAATTGGAGGGGGGAATGTATGCATTATGGAATTGCATGCGATATGATTACTGCACTCTGCCATCACTTGTTGATTTGCCAAAATATTAGTATTGCATGTACACATATGTTTTTCTGATTGAAATTTTTGCATGCATCTTATCTATTGCTTACACTATGGATTCAAGAACATTGTATGCCAAATAGTGCTTTGTTTGCAGGAAAACAACAAGTATGGGCAGAATTCTATTCACAGCATGACCACACTATTGCAACTAACAGAAGAGGCTCGAGCAACTCGCGAACGTGAACAATTCTTCAGACATGATGTGCTTACCTGGATTCCACCTTTTGCATCACTTTCAGCACCAACTCTGCTTACATCAGCTTCAACAAATGCCAGTCCATATATGTCAGTCCACATCTTTGGAGGTAAAACTTGAGGTAAAATCACATAATTTTCTGATTTATTATGAATTTAGGAGAATTTCATAAAAATCCATTTTGAGCATCATTTATCATCCTTCAGTCCACATCTATACCACTCCCTATTTTTCAGCGGCATATCATTTTCGAGTATGGGGGAGTGTTCCTTTCATTCATTTCTTTCTTATGACCATGTCATCCATATTCTTTATCATCCCTTGTTATTCTTATTCATTCTCAACACCTCCATTATTCCATGTTGTTTTACACCAAGCATAGAATTCAACAGCTGGTAGCAACCACCTCTATTTGTTTTCTAGCATCGCATGAGGGCATGCTAATTTTTCAGAGAGGGGGAGGAATTGCTACGCATGATGGATGTTTTCTATTTTCTTTCTCATTTAAGGCACACAATTTCAGTGTAGAAATTGATTTCCTAATATTTTTAAAACTATGAACTCAATTCTCGTGATTTTTGGAAAACACAGACGTATCATTAATACAAACCCAGACAATTTCAAGATAAATTGGTTCATAAAATTTCGGAAATCATGCACTCTCAGCTACAGTCATTTTGTTTATATCTCATGATCCATGCATCAAAACAGTCTGATTTTTGGATCATAAAGGCATTCATATATTATAAATTTACTTGTCAAATTTCAACAAAAGCTGGTTTGTAGTTTTTGAGAAAATGGTTAATGAAGTTTGTTGTTACTTATATCATATTTTGTTGCAACTTCATATATACATATAGTTGAATGTCAATATAAAAATTGTTATGCCTTCATCAAGATTACTAAAAGTGAATATTCATTAATTAAAGAAGAATTCATTTGTTCTATCCATTTCATGAGTTGAGATGAACATATTTTTTATTGCTTGGTTAACACATGGGTTTTTGTCTTTGGGTTGCATGAGGACATGCAATATATTCAGTTTTCGTTGCATGAGGACATGCAACATATTGAGTGTGGGGGTATGTTGGGCCGTTAATATGCCATTATTATTATCACTTGTGAACGCTTATTCCACCCATTTCTACCATTCTTCATGACGTCATTTATTATAATTTATTATTTAAATCCATTTTATAAATGATTTATGCTCTTATGGATGAATATTATTTATCTTCCTTTATTTCTAATAAATTGATGATTATGAATTATTTTATCAATGATGGTTTTAATAAGTTGGTTATAACATTATTCATCATTTTTAGCCTCCAAAGTAATTTCCAGATTGAAGATTTGATCATTAAAAGTGCCAACTCAGAAATGCGCTGGAATAAGGAGTGACAGTTTTGCGGTTGAGATTCTGAGCAAATGAAGACGAATCTGGAAAATCCGGAACATGGGTTTTGTTCAGAACGGACCCAATTAACTGTATTGAAGAACGGTTTGCCCAAATTCGGCTTGTACTAAGAGAAACGCAGGGTTCTTTGAGCACGATTTTCTCAGATCTGTGGTTGCGGCCGTCCTCCAAATCTCAGCTACAAAGCCAAATTCGACTTGTTGTTGTTGAAAGAAGGATGTAAATCTCTTTTATTGTTGATCAATTGGTTGGAAGAAATTCAATATTATTATTAGAGATCCTATTTGCTATTTAATTTCTCCACCTTCTGATTATAAAATGGGATCTGATTATAAAAGGGGAAGCATGTATTGTGTATGGGGGATGGAGAGACTTTTCTTATTGTAATTTGCAGAATTGTGCATCGGCTCTTGTTAAGAGAGTGTGAGCTGTTTGTAAACATTATTAATGCCTGATTAATAAAAGAGTTCACTGTTGTTCCATTTCTCAAGCGCTGGAGTAAAGCACAACAACGCTTCACCGGTGGTTGAGGGCCCGGCCCTGGTGGAGCGATCTGCTGTTTGTATTTCTATTAGTTTATTTCTTTTGTGTGAAGTTCGTTTATTATAATTAAAGAATTGAGTTATTGCTAATTGGATCAAATACAGAGTCATTGTTATTCCATTCTTTACAAGAAGCATGATTCATGATTCAATTGTTATAAAATGTTATTTTTCTGTATCTAATTCCAGTTGTTGTTCCTTTTGTTTATGAATTACGATAGTTGATTGTTGCGTGGCTGTCGACAGGATTAAAGAGTAGAAATCTAGTTTGCTTGGTTATGAATTGAATTCACTGTTTATTTTACGCTGTTATTCAATTCCTGTTCATTACTTTTAGATTGTTGTTCCTTTCCAGTTTGCGTTTTAGATTTCATTTCCTTTGAGTTGTTTTCACTTGCTTTGAGATCTCTAAACTGTAGAGGGCAGAGCTAATCATTCCAGGTCCCCAGATTTGGTCATCTCACATCGATTTCTAGGGAAAGAGTTATTACTATTGCATCCCTAATCGATGTCTAGCAAGGTTGCTGTAGTGTAGTCTTTACATTTCTGTCATTTGTAATTAGATTTCTTTTCAAGCAGATTTCTTTTCAAGCATTTATTATTTCTGCATTTGTATTTCTATACTACATCTTTACAAACATTACTCTTGAGTAAATAGCCGCCTCAGACTGAGTACACTCTTGAAACAAAAAGTCGTCCCTGGGTTGATAATTAATGTGAAGGTAATTAGGAGTTAAAAAGACACATTTTTATCGCTCCACATTTTGGCGCCGTTGCCGGGGAGAGTGTAGCCATTTCTAAAGAGTAGTGTGAATCTGATGAGTGCCTGCTAGGGAAGAGTTGGATCTTAAAAACGGAAGGTAAGAACCTACGTGCGGAGCATGTAAAAGCCCTGCTCCACTGTCCGCTTTCCTAACAGATTTGTTGTTGCTTTGTTGGGTAGAAATAGATGTTTGAATTTTTGTGTGAGTGACTAGGGAAAAAATATAAATTTTGAAAAATAAATCACATGATTTCATTCAAGTGGTGATGTAAGCACCACCCATTTCACTAACCGATTGACAGGAACATTTGAAGGAGGAGCCTCGAAGAAACACATGAAGAACATCTTATATTATGGTAAGAAATGGCTCAAGTTTCTACTTTTGAATTTCCTATCAAAGATCTAGGAGGAGTGACACAAATGCACATAATTCCCCCATCTTTACCAAATTTTCATGGTTTAGCAAATGAAGATCCAGATACATTCTTATTTGAGTTCGAAATACTTTGTAGACGATATGATTATTGTACTAATGATCAAATATTGAAAGTGTTTCCTCTTACTCTAAAAGGAGCAGCTCTCCGATGGTTCATGAGCCTAGGTGGGAATTGCATCCAATCATGGGAGGACATGAAGAACATATTCTTGAAGAAGTACCAAGACTATTGCAAATCCAATGAAGATATTTTCAGTATGATACAAGGGGAAGATGAAAGTTTGGAGGACTATGTAAATTGATTTCATTATAACCTTCAAAAATCAAAGCATAAGCATTTGGAAAAAGAGATATTAAAAACACTCCTTCTTAAAGGAATCAAAGATGAATTTTTAGAACTCTTAAATCTGATAGGAAAAGGTGATGTTTTTCAGTTATCATATGATGATGTTTGTGAGTTGTGCATAAGGTATTCAAGAGGAATCTCCAAGGCTGGTAAGAATTCTAGAGATGTTTGATCTTTCTTTTCCAAATGCTAACTGCAAGTCAGGATTCCATAGTTTGAAATCAATGATTTATTTGAAAATTTTAAAGTTGATTTTATTAGCTCTCTAAGCTCAAAATTGGACGTTTTGCAGGTTCATAAAAATGAAGAATTTGATGAAGTGTTTTTCCCTCATCCTTATCTAGGATGGAAGTAGCATATCAAAGAGATAAGGAAGCTACATCATGGCCTACAGGTATGGTTCAAAACACTTCTTCTCCATTCTCTTACTTGCATAATCCATTATGGAATACTCATGTTCTAGGGCAGCCATGTCAATTTCAATATAACCACCAATCTTATCTACAAGTTTGGCATGGTTCACCTTATGATTGCATGACTACTCTCCCTCATCTTGTAGCACAAGCACATTCTCCATATTCTCCACCAGCTCTTCCACAACACCTTGCTTGCCCATCAAAACCATTCACACAACCCAATCAACCACATCATCAAAATGCTCCATTCCTTACACATTTTCCTGCTCAACTAATTCCACACCCTCACCATAATAAACCAGTACAACATGCTTACAATGTTGATCTGCCAAATTTACCCACCCTTCCCACCCATTCTATCTCACATGCGCCATCAGAGAAAACTTACAATGAGATTCAGAATGTTTCAAATTCAAAAATTGTAGAAGCTATGGAAGCAAATGAGGTTTCTTCTAGGTTGCACCAACAAACCATTTTAAAAGCTCAAGAACTTCATGGTATGATGGGAAATCAAGAAAGTAATGGATATATTGAAGATTGGTTTCACTCCATCACGTGTTTGCATCATCACTCTATGCTTCAACAATTTTTGATACCATTTTTTCAAGGGAAGTTGGCTTCTCATATCCTAATTTTCATTAATATGCATTTTTCAAATTTGGGTATGTGTATACATGAAGCCTTATTTCGAAAATGGCTCCACTGGAAGTACTCATATACGTAGTCATATTCATTTTTCAAATCAAAATAGGTTAGTATAAAACATAAAATAAATAAGGGAATAAATAAATGCATTTTGTTTTTTATGTAAAAATAGTTGTTTTTTTGTTGCAACATGCTATGCAAATCAATATTGGTGATAATTTTTTAATTCATTTGTGTATGTAGATGACTTATAATGGAAATAATAGCTCTAAAAACACTCATATTCATTTTTTATCACCACTTTGAAAAAATGCTTGAATATCATTTTTTTGGCTTGCGGGCTTGATGAACTTTCTGGAAAAACAGTCGGGACAGTCATGTTTTGAGGGACCAAAAATGAATATTTTTAAAACCTGTTTCTACCCTAGATAGCCCTTGATGTCTAATTTCTAACCCAATTTGAATCATTCAATTTGGATTTGAAACTAAAAAGTTAGAACCAAAACATTGACCGGATGTCTAGCGGGCAGCTCAGGAACAGAGTTGGGACAGTCAGTTTTTGGAGGCCTAAATGACCATATTTTTAAAACCTATTTCTACCCTAGATAGATCTTGATGTCTACTTTCTAACCCAATTTGAATCAGTCAATTTGGATTTGAAACGAAAAAGTTAGAACCAAAACATTGACCGGATGTCTAGTGGGCAGCTCAGGAACAGAGTTGGGACAGTCAGTTTTTGGAGGCCTAAATGAATGAAGTTTTAAAACATATTTCTATGGTAGATTCCCCTATGAATATAGTTTACAATGCAATTGGAATCACTCATTTTCGATATCGTATGGGGAATTTATGATCAAAATACTGACTGTCTATCGTAAATCAGCACCCTTAAAACTATGTCTTTCCGGCTGTTCCTTACAGTATTTGACCTATCAATTCTTCTTGTCTTCAAAACCTGTTTCTATTGGAAATAAATAAATGAATCTAATTTCATTTTCAATTTGAATCATTCGAATCCGACATCAAACGAAAAAGTTACGCTTAAAACATTAACTGTTGATCTGAGCTGGGTAATTGAAAATGACTATGTTATGCAGGTTGTTCTAACTAAAATTGACATATCATATCATTGAATTTCTAAAACCTGTTGCTACTGGAGATAAACCTTTGAATTAGATCTCATTTGGCTTTGGAATCACTCAATTTCGATGAAAAACAAAGAAGTTGTGATTAAAACACTGCTGGATAGTATGGTCGACCACTGCTCTCCCGCAGGTGACAAATAAATTTTACTTTGTTATTCTCTCAATGGATTTGTTATACAGAATAACTACTTGTTTTTTTTTGCATAATTCTTGGATTAGGGGAGCCCGCGCACCTCTCTTTCTCCATGGTTTAATGTTTTATTGCAGGTAGATACTCGTTTTTTGCAGGTCCTAGGAGAAAAAGAAGGTCAATTTATGGACGAGTGATTCTTGAAACAAACTTTAATAAAACAAAGGAATTTCATCCAACTCATTACCCAACGGATTCATAATAGAACAAATGAAGAATTGATTTCCATTTGAAGATTCATGTCATGTCTTTGCTGCCAAAACATTTTTCGAATAAATCATTTTTTTGACATAACATCATAGCTGTTGTAACTTAATTTATTTATTTACATACTGTTTTTGTTGTTTTTTTTTCTAATTTCTCTTATATTTTGTGTTTCAGGTATTGCTTCATTCAAAGTGTAACTCATCCTTAGCATCAATACCGTGAACAGCTAATTTGTTTTTTTGCATGTTTGCATTTTATGATTGTCCATTTTGCTGTTCCTTTTCCAAAGGAACGGCACTTGCGTTTTTGCTGTTCCTTTTGTAAAGGAACGGCACTTTTAGTTTTTGCTGTTCCTTTTTCCAAAGGAACGACATTTGCATTTTCACACTTTCTTGTGTGTATTTTTTCTTTTTGGTGTGCATTTCCTTTGTTGTTCCCTACAAGGAACAACACTTTTTTTTGAGTGTTTTTGCTGTTCCTTCAAAGAAGCAACACTTTGGGAGCAACCCTTCCTTCCTCTTGTGGGATTATTCCTAGTTCATCTCAACCACATTTTACTGATTCCCCTTCATGGCATGAAGTACACTATTTTTACGAGGACAAGAATTATGGATTCTATTGAAGCGAGTTAATATCCTTCACGTTATGATCTTTAACAGGACAACTCCTTGATGATAGATTATTTTTAAAAAGGGACACAATTATTTATATACTACTTTACTGCATTGTTTTCTGTTGAACATGATATTGATTGATCATCTTAATACCATGCTGGTTCCACCCTTCTGGATTATAATCTTCTCTGTCTGTAATAAATGAGATTATGGGTATATTTTTCTATTGACATGTTCAGCTTCTTCCACCATCCCTGCTTTTAAGGAGTACTGAGTTTCCCTCTTTTTATCATAAAAATGTGTAATAATAACAAAATTTTGTTCGCAGATGGAGGATAGGGGGTCTCAGTACGAGCCAGCCTACCATGTTCATAAGGCTGTAACAAAGTGACATTCCCATTATGGCCACCACACCAGGGTTATGATCCATTGGATAACCCAATTATCCTTGGAACAGGAGGTCTCATCACGAGCCGGCCTGATCACTTTTGCTACATCCCAGTGAATGGCAGTGTGGTTATCTGGTTACCACGCCAGCACATTGATCTCTTCTGTAGAACAACAATGTAACTCTCTAGTTATAAATTGAGGATTCTGGCTCATATGGGTTAAAAAGAAACTCTGCCGAGGCTATGGACGCCTGCTGGCAGCAGTGGCTCTGCTTATGGTATTGAATTTATATCTTATCGTCAATTATTATTATAATACCCTTTTCTTATTTTTTTCTTTTTATCAGAGAAGTTATTTCCTTAACTTTTTCCCTGTTTTGAACCTTTATGCATGAGAAATTGTTTTCAGATCAATCACATCATTTTCAGCTAGAATGCTGTCAGTTAAGCATCTTTTTAGCATATTGTTGTCCTTTTTCGTTTTGCATAAACTATCATCAATCCAAAGCGTCCTATCTCTTACTCATAACTATCTTTACACACTCTGCTCTCATTATAATCATAACTCTCGTTGTCCTATCATTGATATGTGTACTCTGCTTCATTTACTGATATATTGTTCATTCCCCTGCCTTGCCGTCAGCACAACACCTCTCATATGCTTTATGGTCATGGAATTCATTTTCCAATTGGAGGGGGGAATGTATGCATTATGGGATTGCATGTGATATGATTACTGCATTCTGCCATCACTTGTTGATTTGCCAAAATATTAGTATTGCATGTATACATAAGTTTTTCTGATTGAAATTTTTGCATGCATCTTATCTATTGCTTACACTATGGATTCAAGAACATTGTATGCCAAATAGTGCTTTGTTTACAGGAGAACAACAAGTATGGGCAGAATTCTATTCACAACATGACCACACTATTGCAACTAACAGAAGAGGCTCGAGCAACTCGCGAACGTGAACAATTCTTCAGACATGATGTGCTTACCTGGATTCCACCTTTTGCATCACTTTCAGCACCAACTCTACTTACATCAGCTTCAACAACTGCCAGTCCATATATGTCATTCCACATTTTTGGAGGTAAAACTTGAGGTAAAATCGCATAATTTTCTGATTTATTACGAATTTAGGAGAATTTCATAAAAATCCATTTTGAGCATCATTTATCATCCTTCAGTCCACATCTATACCACTCCCTATTTTTCAGTGGCATATCATTTTTGAGTATGGGGGAGTGTTCCTTTTATTCATTTCTTTCTTATGACTATGTCATCCATATTCTTTATCATCCATTGTTATTCTTATTCATTCTCAACACCTCCATTATTCCATGTTGTTTTACACCAAGCATAGAATTCAACAGCTGGTAGCAACCACCTCAATTTTTTTTCTAGCATCGCATGAGGGCATGCTAATTTTTCAGAGAGGGGGAGGAATTGCTACGCATGATGTATGTTTTCAATTTTCTTTCTCATTTAAGGCATACAATTTCATTTTTACACAATGCAGAAATTGATTTCCATAATATTTTAAAAAAAACCATGAACTCAATTCTTGTGATTTTTGGAAAACACAGACGTATCATTAATACAAACCCAGACAATTTCAAGATAAATTGGTTCATAAAATTTCGGAAATCATGCACTCTCAGCTACAGTCATTTTGTTTATATCTCATGGTCCATGCATCAAAACAGTCTGATTTTTGGATCATAAAGGCATTCATATATTATAAATTTACTTGTCAAATTTCAACAAAAGCTGGTTTGTAGTTTTTGAGAAAATGGTTAATGAAGTTTGTTGTTACTTATATCATATTTTGCTGCAACTTCATACATATAGTTGAATGTCAATATAAAAATTGTTATGCCTTCATCAAGATTGCTAAAATTGAATATTCATTAATTAAGGAAGAATTCATTTGTTCTATCCATTTCATGAGCTGAGATGAACATATTTTTTATTGCTTGGTTAACACATGGGTTTTTGTCTTTGGGTTGCATGAAGACATGCAATATATTCAGGTTTTCGTTGCATGAGGACATGCAACATATTGAGTGTGGGGGTATGTTGGGTCGTTAATATGCCATTATTATTATCACTTGTGAGCGCTTATTCCACCCATTTCTACCATTCTTCATCACGTCATTTATTATAATTTATTATTTAAATCCATTTTATAATGATTTATGCTCTTATGGATGAAAATTATTTATCTTCCTTTATTTCTAATAAATTGATGATTATGAATTATTTTATCAATGATAGTTTTAATAAGTTGGTTATAACATTATTCACCATTTTTAGCCTCCAAGGTAATTTCCAGATTGAAGATTTGATCATTAAAAGTGCCAACTCAGAAATGCACTGGAATAAGGAGTGACAGTTTTGCGGTTGAAATTCTGAGCAAATGAAGACGAATCTGGAAAATCGGGAACATGGGTTTTGTCCAGAACGGACCCAATTAACTTTATCAAAGAACGGATTGCCCAAATTCGGCCTGTGTTGAGAGATTCGCAGAGTTCTTTAAGCACGATATTCTCAGTTCTGTTGTTGCGGTCGTCCTCCAAATCTCAGCTACAAAGCCAAATTCGACTTGCTGTTGTTGAAAGATGGATGTAAATCTATTTTCTTGTTGATTAATTGGTTGGAAGAAATCCAATATTGTTATGGGAGATTGTATTTACTATTCAATTTCTCCTCCTTCTGATTATAAAAGGAGAACATGTATTGTGTATTGGGGGGGGATGGAGAGACTTTTCTTATTGTAATTTGCAGAATTGTGCATCGGCTCTTGTTAAGAGAGTGTGAGCTGTTTATAAACATTATTAATGCCTGATTAATAAAAGAGTTCACTGTTGTTCCATTTCTCAAGCGCTGGAGTAAAGCACAGCAACGCTTCACCGGTGGTTGAGGGCCCGGCCTTGGTGGAGCGATCTGCTGTTGGTATTTCTATTAGTTTATTTCTGTTGTGTGAAGTTCGTTTATTACAATTAAAGAATTAAGTTATTGCTAATTGGATCAAATACAGAGTCATTGTTATTCCATTCGTTACAAGAAGCATGATTCATGATTCAATTGTTATAAAATGTTGTTTTTCTGTATCTAATTCCAGTTGTTGTTCCTTTTGTTTATGAATTACGATAGTTGATTGTTGCGTGGCTGTCGACAGGATTAAAGAGTAGAAATCTAGTTTGCTTGATTATGAATTGAATTCACTGTTTATTTTACGCTGCTATTCAATTCCTGTTCATTGCTTTTAGATTGTTGTTCCTTTCCAGTTTGCGTTTTAGATTTCATTTCCTTTGAGTTGTTTTCACTTGCTTTGAGATCTCTAAACTGTAGAGGCGAGCTAATCATTCCAGGTCCCAGATTTGGTCATCTCAATAAGTTGTTTCTGGGGGAAAAGTTGTATTATTACTACTGCATCCTAATCGATGTCTAGAGATGGCGTAGTGTAGTCTTTACATTTCTGGCATTTGTAATTAGATTTCTTTTCAAGCAGATTTCTTTTCAAGCATTTATTATTTCTGCGTTTGTATTTCTATACTACATCTTCACAAACATTACTCTTGAGTAAATAGCCGCCTCAGACTGAGTACACTCTTGAAACAAAAAGTCGTCCCTGGGTTGATAATTAATGTGAAGGTAATTAGGAGTTAAAAAAACACATTTTTATCGTTCCACATTTTGGCGCCGTTGCCGGGGAGAGTGCAGCCATTTCTAAAGAGTAGTGTGAATCTGATGAGTGCCTGCTAGGGAATAGTTGGATCTTAAAAACGGAAGGTAAGAACCTACGTGCGGAGCATGTAAAAGCCCTGCTCCACTGTCCGCTTTCCTAACAGATTTGTTGTTGCTTTGTTGGGTAGAAATAGATGTTTGAATTTTGTGTGAATGACTAGGGAAAAAATAGAAATTTTGAAAAATAAATCACATGATTTCATTCAAGTGGTGATGTAAGCACCACCCATTTCACTAACCGATTGACAGGAACATTTGAAGAAGGAGCCTCGAAGAAACACATGAAGAACATCTTATATTATGGTAAGAAATGGCTCACGTTTCTACTTTTGAATTTCCTATCACAGATCTAGGAGGAGTGACACAAATGCACATAATTCCCCCATCTTTGCCAAATTTTCATGGTTTAGCAAATGAAGATCCAGATACATTCTTATTTGAGTTCGAAATACTTTGTAGAGGATATGATTATTGTACTAATGATCAAAGATTGAAAGTGTTTCCTCTTACTCTAAAAGGAGCAGCTCTCCGATGGTTCATGAGCCTAGGTGGGAATTGCATCGAATCATGGGAGGACATGAAGAACATATTCTTGAAGAAGTACCAAGACTATTGCAAATCCAATGAAGATATTTTCGGTATGATACAAGGGGAAGATGAAAGTTTGAAGGACTATGTAAATCGATTTCATTATAACCTTCAAAAATCAAAGCATAAGCATTTGGAAAAAGAGATCTTAAAAACACTCCTTCTTAAAGGAATCAAAGATGAATTTTTAGAACTCTTAAATTTGATAGGAAAAGGTGACGTTTTTCAGTTATCATATGATGATGTTTGTGAGTTGTGCATAAGGTATTCAAGAGGAATCTCCAAGGCTGGTAAGAATTCTAGAGATGTTTGTTCTTTCTTTTCCAAATCTGCTACAAGAATAGGAGACATAAGAGCTAAAATCAATGATTTATTTGAAAATTTTAAAGTTGATTTTATTAGCTCTCTAAGCTCAAAATTGGACATTTTGCAGGTTCATAAAAATGAAGAATTTGATGAAGTGTTTTTCCCTCATGACCGAAAGGAGCAGCCCATAGATACTCACTCTTCCTTATCTAGGATGGAAGTAGCATATCGAAGAGATAAGGAAGCTACAACAAGGTCAACAGGTATGGTTCAAAACACTTCTTCTCCATTCTCTTACTTGCATAATCCATTATGGAATACTCATGTTCTAGGGCAGCCATGTCAATTTCAATATAACCACCAATCTTATCTACAAGTTTGGCATGGTTCACCTTATGATTGGATGACTACTCTCCCTCATCTTGTAGCACAAGCACATTCTCCATATTCTCCACCAGCTCTTTCACAACATCCTGCTTGCATATCAAATTTATCCACTCAACCCAACCAAACACATCATCACAATGCTCCATTCCATACACAATTTCCTGCTCAACTAATTCCACACCCTCACCACAATAAACCAGTACAACATGCTTACAATGTTGAACTGCCAAATTTATCCACCCTTCCCACCCATTCTATCTCACATGCGCCATTAGAGAAAACTTACAATGAGATTCAGAATGTTTCAAATTCAAAAATTGTAGAAGCTATGGAAGCAAATGAGGTTTCTTTTAGGTTGCACCAATAAACCATTTTAAAAGCTCAAGAACTTCATGGTATGATGGGAAATCAAGAAAGTAACGGATATATTGAAGATTGGTTTCACTCCATCACGTGTTTGCATCATCACTCTATGCTTCAACAATTTTTGATACCATTTTTTCAAGGGAAGTTGGCTTCTCGTAACCTAACTTTTATCAACATGCATTTTTCAAATTTGGGTATGTATATATTGGAAGCCTTATTTCTAAAATGGTTCCACTGGAAATACTCTTATACATAAACATATTCGATTCTCAAAGAAGAGTAGGATAGTGGAGAAAATAAAATAAAATAAAATAAGGACATAAATAAATGCATTTTGTTTTTTTATGTAAAACTAGTTGTTTTTGTTGCAACATGCTATGCAAATCAATATTGGTGATAATTTTTTTAATTCATTTGTGTATGTAGATGACTTATAATGGAAATAATATCTCTACAAACACTCATATTCATTTTTTATCACCAATTTGAAAAAATGCTTGAATATCATTTTTTTGGCTTGCGGGCTTGATGAACTTTCTGGAAAAACAGTCGGGACAGTCATGTTTTGAGGGACCAAAAATGAATATTTTTAAAACCTATTTCTACCCTAGATATCCCTTGATGTCTACTTTCTAACCCAATTTGAATCAGTGAATTTGGATTTGAAACGAAAAAGTTAGAACCAAAACATTGACCGGATGTCTAGCGGGCAACTCAGGAACAGAGTTGGGACAGTCAGTTTTTGGAGGCCTAAATGACCATATTTTTAAAACCTGTTTCTATCCTAAATAGCCCTTGATTTCTACTTTCCAACCTAATTTGAATCACTCAATTTGGATTTGAAACGAGAAATTTAG
The DNA here is from genome assembly GCA_034641835.2 of Pinus albicaulis. NCBI lineage: Eukaryota > Viridiplantae > Streptophyta > Pinopsida > Pinales > Pinaceae > Pinus > Pinus albicaulis. Next base: position 996,112,709 of record CM076576.1, read on the forward strand.
AACCAAAACATTGACCGGATGTCTAGCGGGCAGCTCAAGAACAGAGTTGGGACAGTCAGTTTTTGGAGGCCTAAATGAATGAATTTTTAAAACTTGTTTCTATGGTAGATTCCCCTATGAATCTAGTTTACAATGCAATTAGAATCACTCATTTTCGATATCGTATGGGGAATTTATGATCAAAATACTGACTGTTTATCGTAAATCAGCACCCTTAAAACTATGTCCTTCCGGCTGTTCCTTACAGTGTTTGACTTATCAATTCTTCTTTTATTCAAAACCTGTTTCTATTGGAGATAAATAAATGAATCTACTTTCATTTCCAATTTGAATCATTTGAATCCGACATCAAATGAAGAATCTATGCTTGAAATATCAATCGTTGGTCTAGATTGGGTAATCGAAAATGACTCTATTATGCAGGTTGTTCTAAACAAATTTGACATATCATAGCATTGAATTTTTAAAATCTGTTGCTACTGGAGATAAACCTTTGAATTAGCTCTCATTTGGCTTTTGAATCACTCAATTTCGATGAAAAACAAAGAAGTTGTGATTAAAACACTGCTGGATAGTATGGTCGACCACTGCTCTCCCGCAGGTGACAAATAAATTTTACTTTGTTATTTTCTCCGTGGATTTGTTTTACAGAGTCACTACTTGTTATTTTTTTGCATAATTCTTGGATTAGGGGAGCCCGCGCACCTCTCTTTCTCCATGATTTAATGTTTTCTTGCAGGTAGACACTCGTTTTTTGCAGGTCTTGGGAAAATAAAGAAGGTCAATTTATGGACGAGTGATTTTTTGAAAGATATTTTATGAAACAAAGGAATTTCATCTAACTCATTACCCAACGGATTCATAATAGAAGAAATGAAGAATTGATTTCCATTTGAAGATTCATGTCATGTCTTTGCTGCCAAAACATTTTTCGAATAAATCATTTTTTTGACATAACATCATAGTTGTTGTAACTTAATTTATTTATTTACATACTGTTTTTGTTGTTTTTTTTTCTAATTTCTCTTATATTTTGTGTTTCAGGTGTTGCTTCATTCAAAGTGTAACTCATCCTCAGCATCAATGCCGTGAACAGCTAATTTGTTTTTTTGCATGTTTGCATTTTATGATTGTCCATTTTGCTGTTCCTTTTCCAAAGGAACGACACTTGTGTTTTTACTGTTCCTTTTCTAAAGGAACGACACTTTTAGTTTTTGCTGTTCCTTTTTCCAAAGGAACGACATTTGCATTTTCACACTTTTTTTGTGTGTATTTTTTCTTTTTGGTGTGCATTTCCTTTGTTGTTCCCTACAAGGAACAACACTTTTTTGAGTGTTTTTGCTGTTCCTTCAAAGAAGCAACACTTTGGGAGCAACCCTTCCTTCCTCTTGTGGGATTATTCCTAGTTCATCTCAACCACATTTTACTGATTCCCTTTCATGGCATGAACTACACTACTTATGAGGACAAGAATTATGGATTCTATTGAAACAAGTTAATATCATTCATGTTATGATCTTTAACAGGACAGCTCCTTGATGATAGATTATTTTCAAAAGGGACACAATTATTTATATACTACTTTACTGCATTGTTTTCTGTTGAACATGATATTGATTGATCATCTTAATACCATGTTGGTTCCACCCTTCCTGGTTATAATCTTCTCTATCTGTAATAAATGAGATTATGGGTATATTTTTTTCTATTGACATGTTCAACTTCTTCCACCATCCATGCTCTTAAGGAATGCTGAGCCTCCCTCTTTTTATCATAAAAATGTGTAATAATAACAAAATTTTGTTCGCGGATGGAGGATAGGGGGTCTCATTACGAGCCAGCCTACCATGTTCATAAGGCTGTAACAAAGTGACATTCCCATTATGGCCACCACACCAGGGTTATGATCCATTGGATAGCCCAATTATCCTTGGAGCAGGAGGTCTCATCACGAGTCGGCCTGATCACTTTTGCTACATCCCAGTGAATGGCAGTGTGGTTATCTGGTTACCACGCCAGCACATTGATCTCTTCTGTAGAACAACAATGTAACTCTCTAGTTATAAATTGAGGATTCTGGCTCATATGGGTTAAAAAACAACCCTGCCGAGGCTATGGACGCCTGCTGGCAGCAGAGGCTCTGCTTATGGTATTGAAGTTATATCTTATCGTCAATTATTACTATAATACCCTTTTCTTATTTTTTCTTTTTATCAGAGAAGTTATTTCCTTACTTTTTTTTCCCTATTTTGAACCTTTATGCATGAGAAATTGTTTTATGATCAATCGCATCATTTTCAGCTAGCATACTATCAGTAAAGCATCTTTTTGGCATATTGTTGTTCTTTTTCTCTTTTTCATCACCTATCATCAATTCAAAGCATCCTATCTCTTATTCATAACTATCTTTACACACTCTGCTCTCATTATAATCATAACTCTCATTGTCCTATCATTGATATGTGTAATCTGCTTCATTCACTGATATATTGTTCATTCACGTGCCTTGCCGTCAGCATAACCCCTCTCATACGCTTTATGGTCATGGCATTCCTTTTCCAATTGGAGGGGGGAATGTATGCATTATGGGATTGCATGCGATATGATTACTGCACTCTGCCATCATTTGTTGATTTGCCAAAATATTAGTATTTGCATATGTAAGTTTTCTGATTAGGTACCTTCATCTTATCTGTTACTTACTATGGTTCAAGAACATTGTATGCAAAATAATTAACTTCATTACGAAACAACAAGCTAGAAGAATTCTATTCATGACATGACCACTATTGCAGTGAGAAGAAGGCTAAAGCGACTACATGACGTGAACAATTCTTGAACGCGGTGTTACTGAATTCACCTTTTGTCCTTTTGTTCAACTGCTTCATCTGACTTCAACAAATGCAGTCCATGCTGCCAGTCCACATCTTTAGGTAAAACTTGATAAATCATAATTTTAAATTTATTGTAATTTAGAAACAAAAATCACATTTTGAAACATCATTATCATCCTTGATCCCATATACACTCCTATTTTGTTTGTATATCATTTTAGTGAAAATTGTTGCTTTCATTATTTCTGCAGCCATATCATCCGCAACCTTTGTGTCCATATTGTTATTCATTCTTAACCTCCATTATTCTGTTTTAACCAAAATTCAGGATGGTAGCAACCACATGATTTTTTTCTAGCATAGCATGAGGGCATACTAATTTTTGGAAAGGAGGAATTGCTACGCATGATGGATGTTTTCAATTTCTTTCTCATTTAAAACCCTTTAATTTCATTTTTTTACTGATAAATTGATTTCATATTATTTTTAAAAAAACCATGAACTACATTCTTGTGATTTTGGAAAACAATTGTGTCATTAATACAAGCTTAGACAATTTAAAAATATTGGTTATTAGAAATTTGAAATCATTGCTCTCACCTCTGACCATTTTGTTGTATCATGATAATTGCATCAATGATCTGATTTTGGGTCATAAAACGTTCATATCTTCGTTACTTGTCAATTTCAACAGCTGGTTTTAGTTTTTGAAAAATAGTTAATAAGTTGTTACTTTATATCATATTTTGTTGCAACTTCATACATATAGTTGGTCTGTTAAAAGATTATTTATGCCTTCATAAGTTAAGTGAATATTGTTTAATTAAGGAAAAATTCATTTGTTCATCATTTCATGAGGCGATGAACATATTTTTATTGCTTGAATTTAACATGAGTTTTTGTCTTTAGGTTTGCACTTGAGACATGATATATTAATTTAGGTGCATGAGTTGTACAACATATTAAGTAATGAAAGTATGTTGGTAATTAATATGCTGCTATTATTATCACTTGTAGTGCTTATTCACAATTTCTCGTTGATAAATGTTTATTAATTTGTGTTCAGTATCAAATTTTATAAATGATTTATGCTATGGATGAATATTATTTATATTTTATTATTTCTAATAAATTGTTGGTTGCAATTATTTTACAATGATGGTTTTAATAAGTTGGTGCAACATTATTACACCATTTGTATAAAGATAATTTCCAGTTGAAGATTTGATCATTAAAGAAACAACAAAATGTTGGAATAGGTATGGGTTTTATGATTGAAGATTTAAACAAATGAAACCAAATATGAAAAATGGTGTGGTTTTAATGGAAGCAGACCCAATTAACTTTATTGAAGCGGTTTCCAATTACGGCTTGTACTAAGAAAGCAGGGATTTAACAAAACCACAATTTTCTAGGATGGTCTTGGTATTATCGGTCATTCTGTTAATTAAACATTGTTGAAAAGAAAGGATACGTCTCTTATTATTGATCAATTAGTTGGAAAAGTTAATATTGTTAACTAAAGATCCTACTTTAATTTCTCCATACGATTTATAAAGGCATATTGTGTAGAGATCATTTTCTTGTTAACCAATTGCAGGTGTACCTTGGCTCTTGTTGAAAGGTATGGATGTTTGTAAACATTAATGCAGTTAATAAGAGTTCATGTTGTTCCATTCTCAATGGCGGAAATGCACTTCAACAACTAACGGTGAATTTGAGCATTACTGATGAAGCGGCCCGATCTACTGACATATTCTATTAGTTTATTTAACATTTGTGAGATGCGTTTATTACAATTCAGGAATTGAGTTATTGCTAATTGGATCAAATACGGAGTCATTGTGCTTCCATTGCTGACATGATTCGCGGATTGATTGTGCAATCTTGTTTTTAACATGCTCTAATTCGATTTAACTGTTCAACGCATTTATGAATAACGATAATTGATCTTCTGCATGGTATAATGATTAAAGTACAATCCATTTGTAATTGCAATTGATCCTTTTATTTAACACCTTTTCTTCGTTATACAGCTAAATACTTTATAATTGTAACATATCGATTTAAATTTTAGATTTCATTTTCTGCAAATTGTTTCACTTGTAAGATCTCTAAAGCTGTAAAGGCAAACCTAATAATTTCTGATGCGATTTAGTCATATCCATAAATTTCAGAAGAAATTAATATCTGCATACTAATGATAACAACAAAATTAACATAATGCCATTTTACCTTTACCTTCATTTATAATTAATTTGCTAATGGTTATAAGCATTTATTATTACCGCATTATATTCTAACACTATATTACAAACATTATAATTAAATAGCCATATAAATGATATCTTTGTTCAAAAATAGCATCAAATTTATTAAATGTATAAAAGTATTGATCTAAACATTATAATTATTATTTGATACTAAAAATCATACTAAATAATCTTGATCTAAATAAATTACTAAAAGGTGGAATCTTAAATAAAGACTCTTGTCGGTATATAATACCTCCTTTATCACTTCTATGATTATTACTTTCGTTAATCAATGTTGCAATTTATTTTCGTATTAAAACATCAGTACAATAAATGCGTTCAACTCTAAATTTAAATGAACACCACCATTTACCTATTTTCGGTCATGAACATTTTGAGAGGGCCTCGAAATATGAAGATATATGTAACAGAAATAATCTGCATTCTACTTGCGATTTCCTATCGAATCACAGGGTGACTTTGGTACATAAATTCCCCCATCTTTCCCCAAATTTACATGAACATGGTAGATCAGATCCATGCCTTTAGTTGAAAATACTTTATGAAAGGATATGATTGTTACTAATGATCAAATGTTAAATGTTATCCTCTAAAAGAACGACTCTCCAGAAGTGGTTCATTGGTAGAACCATCAAAATCTACAGGTAAAAACATGTCTTTCAATACGAATTATTACAATCAACAAAATCTTTAAACGCAATACAAAGGAAAATAAAGTTGAAAAGACGCATAATGGAATTTATGCTAAAAATCATTAACATTTGAAAAAATCTTAAAAATATATTAAAATAAAAATGATGCAACTTAAATCATGAAAAAGTGATATTTTAGACTATCCTATAAATAATGCTGCAATTATACAAATGTGAAGATCCATTAGTAAAATTAAAATATTTATTACTACACTATTCACTAGAATAAAATTATTGATATTAATTATTTAAAATTTCAGTGTTACAACAAGCTAAACACTCAAATTAGATTTTCTGATTATAAACAATTGATGATCTTTTCCTCCTTGTAAAAAATGACGAAGTATATATCACCACCTACAGAACGAATGCATATCAGTAAATCTAATGAAATTAACGAATAGTTGTACTATCAACTGCCATACACCAATGCAATATGATCCTCAACAAATATTACGTATCAGACTCGTATACCGTCTGCTAAGTTATGGTCACATCGTTACGTATATATATCTTACTTTAAACGCTCACAATCTTCAACATCTGTACGCAAGTTATCATCAACATCGTTGTCTTCAACAAACCATACGATATCAACTAATTATTTATCCGTGGTAGATTGTACCCAATATGGTCGTAATTATTATTCATGATTCTATAACGATGGAAAAGCTGATAAAGGTCGGTGTTCAGATCAAAATTGTGATATGAAGCGATGAGTTTCTTCTGATTTGCAAATAATGATTTAAAATAATAATAACGGTGGCAATTGAAGTCAAAATATGGATGTAGGTTCAGTTTCATCATCTTTGTTTATCATTATCCATATTTATTGAAGTTATGGTGTAACAAAGAAATTACATTATTCATTTTCAATTAATGTTATTCAATTTAATTCGTATTATTAAATTGTCATTGAAATAATATGATGCTATTATCGTGATGTATCATTTTCGAATCTAAAGCGATACAATATAAATATGATAAATAGAAATAAATGGTGGTATTTTGTATAAAGCTGATTTTTAGCGCGTATCATACAAATTAATATTGGTGATAATTTTTAAATTCATTTGTTATGATGTTGGTAAAAATAATATGACTCTTAAAAACATCTTGTTAAACATATACCACTTGCAATGTGGATATGTTTTTGTTGAAGCAATCATTTGAGCGATCCCGGAATGATGTGTTTTGAGGACGGTGAATATTTTAAAACCTGTTCTACCTAAATATTACATGATATTGCCATATAACAATTTGAATCAATTAAATTTGGTTTGAAGCGAAAAAGTTAGAACAAACAATATTGTTGGATGTCTAATAGCGCTGAAAACAAAGGTTAGGACGGTCGTTTTAGGCCTAAATATATTACAAACATATTTAATATAATAGCTTTCCAGTTTATATTCATTTACGAATCACCAATTTGGTTCAAACGAAAATTTAGAAACAAAGCGCAATCAGCGGCAGGATGTCAGCAGTAGCTCAAGAAGCAGAGTTAGGACAATTATTTTGGGCTAGTGATGAATTTTAAAACGCGCGTGGAATTCTGAATCCATTTAATTGTTCGAATGCTCATTTTAAATGTACAGGAAGTTAGTCGAAGATAAGGTATCTATGTGATGTTATTTATTTAGAACTGTATTTTCCAGATAGCTGCTTGGTGTACTATCGTTCTTATTTTATTTCTGATATGTTTATATTTAGATAGTAAATGGTCTGTATGAACAATTTGAATCATTAGGTCGACATCAATGATCCTGTAACAAGCATTCAACGGCGATCCTGAAACGATCGTGAAAATGGCTACGTATGCAGTTGACTATAAAGTAAAGTCATTATCGTATCGTGATTACTAGCTGTACCTGTTAAAATTAAACTTTAGATGAATCATTTGGCTTTAGAACTCGTAATTGAATGAAAAAACAAAGAAGTTGTGATAAAACAAGTTGGCATGGTTAACGTACATTATCTATTTTGTATTAATTTCTTTTATTCGCTCTCGCTGGATTTATTTCACGAGTAACTATTGTTATGTTTTGGTCTGGATTAGAAGACGCGCCTTTATTCATGATTTAATATGAGTCGTGTCGTTTTAAATTTAGAAGAGCGGTCAGTTGTGGAGCAGGTGATTTTAGAAAATTTGCAAGCAATTTCATCTAACTCTTATTTAAGCGGATTTGTAGAAAGCGGTCATTTCATTAAAGATTCATATCTATATCTTTGTAGCTTAATTTTTAGATAAATCATTTTTGTTGCTCCTGCATTGTTATTATTATTTATTCTTCCATCTTTTTGTCTTTTTCTTCTCTTATATTTCGTTTAAAGTTGTTCATTAATTTTAATATCATAAATAATCTAAACAACAATCATTTGTTTTTGTATTTACGTTACGTTTATCATTCTTTTATTCCTTGCACCGAAAACGTATATCGTTACTAACATACACTAAAGTGTTCGTTTCTTGTTCTTTTTCGGTGTTTACGTTTTCTTTACTTTTTTTGTTTTACTTCCCACAGTATATTCTCGAAGGACAACATACTAGTCATTGTTGACAGCATACCGAAACCTTCGCCTCTTGGGATTCTTCACTAATTCATCAACACATTTCAGACTGCCTGTAGCGGTACACTGTAGGAACAGAGGTGTAGTTCTGTTAAACAGTTGTTATTCATCTTTGATGCTGGAACCTCTCTTGATGATAAGTTATTTTAAAGGACACAAAATTCTTCCTGCTACTACTTTTCACCATTGTTGCGTATGAGCGATAGCCAATTGATCATCTTAATACCATGTGGTTCTGCAATTCATCTTCTGCTTTGTAATATAACAATTGTAATTATCTTTTCTATTCAACATGTTGACTTGTTATTGCAATACCTTAAAATGCATTCCCCTCTTTTATCATAAAAATGTAATAATAACAAAATTTTGTTGGATGGAATGGAAATTGTTCAGCTTGACCTACTGTATTCATAAAGGCTGTAACAGTGACATTCATTAACACCTACAGTTGCAAATCCATTAGTCTTGCTTCATTATGTTGAAACGAAGTTATATCCATTTTCATCCCTTTATATCAAATTAATTGTGATGTAGTTGTATATCATTTACTTGTTGTTAATCTCTTAACAAACGATAACAATATAACCTCTAAATTCTAAATTGAGATCCACGACCATATGATTGCTTCTTTAAGCTGTAAAACTTTCTTTAGCATACTTTGTCTTGATTCTCTTATAAGTGATGTTCTTCTTTACCATTTTCTTCTCCGGAAAAGTTAATTTCTATAGTTTTTTCTATTTTGTTGCATGATTCAACAGGATCAATTATCGTTTTTCAATAGTGTATCGGTGTATCTTTAGCTGTTGTATGCACCGTTTACCATTATCGTATCAATTGACCATCCTTGTCTGCATTCATAACTATCTTTACACCATGCTCTCATGCTGTAGTCATAATATGACCCTTCTGTGTTGATATATATGCCTGCACTTCTGTAGTATATTATTCATTCATTGCTTCTTCATTTCATATCATATGCTATAATCAACGTTCTTTTACCTAATTCAGGAGAAGATGTCCATACAAGATTATAATTGATCTGCATCATCACTTGGCCAATTTGCCAAAATGTTACGTGTATATACATTTCCGTTAATTTGTATCCTATTGCTATATCAGTTCAAAATATGCCACCTTCAATGATGTATTCTGAGAGAACAGCAATCATAGTAATTTCTTCACAATACCATATATACGTATAAAGAAACAAGTAATATCACTTTTAATAAATTCTTCAGTTCTGATCTTTACCTGGAATTCCACCATACATCTACAACTGTCTGCGCGCCATTAACAATACCAGTCCATATATAAATCCCTCTTGATAGCTTGATAAATACCTTTTACCAGTTTATACAAATTTAAAATTTCATAAAATCATTTGACTCAACATATGCGATAATACATATATTTTGGTAACTATCATTTAAGTACTGCGTGAAGTGCTCTTTTGTTGTTCTTACGTTACCATCATATTCATATTATTATTATTCATATCATTCTCTATTTTATCATTATTCATATGCTTTTAGCTGGAATTCAACGGTCGTACCAACTACACCTCAATTTTTCTACCTTTATGAATATATTTTGAAGGTATATGATCTCGTTTCTTCATTAGTACCTGATTTCATTTTATTCGTGTTTCATATCTTCAAAAAAATGCATAAATTTTCATTACGCAGATTTTCGCTCTGAATAAATATCAATGCTTCTAATGATTAATTTCAATAATTATGGTGAAATCATATCACCTCGTTTTTGTTTTATATCATATAACGTTAGGCATCAGCAATCGGTTGCTGGATATTAAAGGCATTCATATGTATAAATTTACTTATGAAAGTTCAACGAAAATTTAGTTTGTATTTTGAAAATGGTCAATAAATTCTTATTATGTCAACATTGCCTTTAACTAAATATGATTAATCATTATAAAGATATTATTGTAGAATTACGGTGAATATTGCCATTGTTCGAAGAACATTATTCTATCATTCATGGTGAAGGATAGTATTTTATTGGTTCTTATGAAGTTTTTGTCTTTAGGTTACATGAGCATTAAATATTGAAGTTTTGGTACTTCAAGGACATACAAACACTGTATTAAAAATCAACAAGGTATGTTGAAATATCACCATTATTAGTATATTGTAGCGCTTGTTCTGTTTACATGCTAATGGTCATTGGCATTTGTTTTAGTCATTTCTAAATAGTTGTTATCATGATGAATATTATTGTCTTATTTTATTTCTATTAAATTGATTGGTTCATTTTATCGTGATAGTTTTAATAAGTTGGTCATATTTATTTATTCACACCATTTTATTATCAAGATCATTCGGTTCATTGATCATTGGTGCAACGTAAATGGCGAATAAAGATAGCGATTTAAGTTGAGTTAAATGACTGAAGCAATCTGAAAAATGCGAATCATAGGTTTCTACATTACAAAACAGACCAATCGCTGTTAAAAATGATTTGCTGAATTAAGCATGTCATGACAGTTCTTTGAACGTTTCTAAGATACATGGTTAAAGTAATCACCTCAAATCTAAACTACAAAGCAAATTAAACTTATTTAATGACCAAGAAGAATGTAAATCTATTTATTGTTGATCTAAATTGTTGAAAGACAATATTATTATTAGGATCCTACATATTTAGTTTCACCGTTGAGAAGCATGTGTGCTTGAGGATGGAGAGACTTTTCTTGTTGTAATTTGCAATTATTACTTTCATTCTTATTGAAAGGTGTGAGATGTTTGTCGCTTATTAATGCTGATTAATAAAGGTTCTTTGTTGTTCATTCATTGTTTGGTGGTATGCAGGTGGTGCATCTGATGAGCGATCGCTGTTTATGTTCTAATGGTTATTTACTGTTATTGTAGGTTCGTTTATTACAATAAAACAAAACAACACTAATTAGATTAATCGATCGTTTATTCATTATTTCTGACATGATTCAGTTTGTAAAGTGTTTGTATAATTCGATTGTTATTCACATTTATTGAATTACGATAGTTGATTGTTGCGTGGCTGTCGACAGGATTAAAGAGTAGAAATCTAGTTTGCTTGGTTATGAATTGAATTCACTGTTTATTTTACGCCGCTATTCAATTCCTGTTCATTGCTTTTAGATTGTTGTTCCTTTCCAGTTTGCGTTTTAGATTTCATTTCCTTTGAGTTGTTTTCACTTGCTTTGAGATCTCTAAACTGTAGAGGGCAGAGCTAATCATTCCAGGTCCCCAGATTTGGTCATCTCACATCGATTTCTAGGGGGAAGAGTTATTACTACTGCATCCCTAATCGATGTCTAGCAAGGTTGCTGTAGTGTAGTCTTTACATTTCTGTCATTTGTAATTAGATTTCTTTTCAAGCAGATTTATTTTCAAGCATTTATTATTTCTGCATTTGTATTTCTATACTACATCTTCACAAACATTACTCTTGAGTAAATAGCCGCCTCAGACTGAGTACACTCTTGAAACAAAAAGTCGTCCCTGGGTTGATAATTAATGTGAAGGTAATTAGGAGTTAAAAAGACACCTTTTTATCGTTCCACAATAGTCATACTACCATCAGTGATCAAAGTTACTCTTTGCATTTTCATATTAGGAGTCCCATAATAATCAATTTCACCATTCCACTACGTCATGGATTCATTGATGGTAGTAATTCTTCATTAGTTTTCCCTCATGTGAAACTTGCTGATTTTCCTCTCTATGGTCTTCAGTCATTATTCACTTTCATTCTAAAAATCATATCAGTAGGTCATAGGATGGGTCTCATTAGTTTCTATGGTCTCACCATGGTAAAATTAATGAGTCAAATGTTAATAATATTAGCAAGGTCATGAGGAAGTCAATAAATTCAAAGTCATAGCACCTGGAAGAATTAGAGAGAAATTTTATTCATTTTGATGTAATTTTCACCTCAAAACCATGTTTTGAGGTGAAAACATGATATTTTTCGTTTATTATTATTCATTATGTAATTTTATATCATCATATGTAATAAGTCACAATTCAGAAACTGCTATCTCCACAAAGTGATGTCCCTGCCTTCAGAAGAGTTTTCTGCAATTTTTTTAGTGCCAAATCATCCTCCAAGTAGATCCATCACAAAGAGCCCGAAAGGAGCTTTCCAACGGTATACTACACTCTCAAAACTAACTTCTGGATTGAAATTTATGCTTAAGTGAAGTAAAAGTCCCCTATATCCTCAAAAGAAATCCCTTTTCCCATCCTTCCCTTAAACTTTATATTATTAAAGTTTAATATTTTCTTTATAAATCCCTTCCCCCCCCCTCCGATTATAAAATCGCATTATTATATTAAATCTTATCCCAAACCACTTCCCCTCCATCCCCTGTTGAAAACCTTATGATAAACATTTCGAAGGTTCATATATATATACCCCCCCCCCGCCATTCCCAAACCACTTCCCCACCATACATCATAATATAAAGTTCAAAGGTTTTATTATAAAACCCCACCAACCATCCTATCGCAAATCGCAATATTTGAACGATGCTTCCGATTGGCCAATCGCAAAAACTTCGATGCGATTGTGACGTTCGATAGCCTACCTTCGATCGCATCGCACCATTTAAAGCCCATCGCCAATTGAACCCTTCCCACTACAAAACTCCGATGTGATTGATTGCAAGCTGCTCCTCTGATCTCCCGATCGCATCGCATGTTTGCGATTGCATCGCAATTTTTATATTCAGCATTTTAAACCACTCCCCACCTCCGATGCGATTGCGATTGGTCGGCCCCACCACAGTTCCTTCCACCTTTTCCCAATTAAATGGGTTTTCTCCTTTGTTAATGCAATAAATCGATTTTTCAAAATATTTCAATTGCATCACATTATTTCTTTCTACCACGACACTTTTCTCCGCTCCCTCCTCAGATTCCAATTGCTATGTGGACCCCATCTCCCTCCCCTTTTCCCTTTCAAATTACATTTTTCCCTTCACGTAAGGCATTATTTCATTTCATTTCTGTTTCAACAACATTAATAAAAAGTAAGTTTTCTTGAAAACGGAAAATGGAAAGCGAAACGTCAGAGGCTGAGAACCAACGTTGTAACAGTCACATCTTCAATTACGATTCAAAGGATCTACGCTACAGGTTTCGCCTCCTCATTGGTTATCATCAAATTTCAAATGTAACGCAGCTCTTCCTTTCGAAAATATTATTGGCTCTTGTTTTCTATCTTTAGTTTTTAGTTCTTGAGCTGTTATAACAGCTCCTCTTTTTGTCGATCTATATTCCCACAAATCGGTTCTATTTAATGTAATTTTAAATCATTTGTAAGCGGTCTGAAAGTCTGAGGTCTAAAAAATCAGAAGTAGGGGAATAGTGTGGCAGTGAGCTCTGCGCTCCATTGTACAGTTTGGCAAGGAATTAATAAAGTGATGCAGCTTTGATTTGTGGGATTCATGTGGCATGAGTTTTAGCATATGTCCCTCCTTTGTGTTTCATATGTACATTGTTATGTTTCACCATTCATTCATAAACATTTCGAGTTGAATGTTTTCAAGTTAGAAAGGTAGAATCCATTTTATATGCTCTACCTTGGGGAATCATTCATACTTTGTGTGTTTTATTCTATTTGAAAGGGATCCATTTATTGTGCCCTTTTTAGCTCCTCACCAGTCTTTCCATCCCATCCTCATTAAATTTTATTTTCTAATTTTCCTACCTATCTTGCCCCATGAAACACCTTGTGTCCTGATTTAATTCCTAGTTTCAGCTGTCCCATTTTTGTCCCACACATCCCCAGAAATTCATTTCATTTTATTTAAACCTTTTATCCCTATCATTTTACCTAGCCTAATATCAGATTTCTATTGCACTTTATTGAATATTCTTTTACGGAGAGAGCCCTCTCCTGTCCTTGTAGGGCTAGCTACAAGGCTGAGCGTGGTTTAGTTGCTACCCTGATTTTCCTTTTTCAGCCTGGGGTCCAATTCGGGTGCTAACATCTCCAGCGACTCCACTGGGGAATAAAAATATCATATCTAAATCCCTGGTAAAGAATGACAAAGTATCATATCTGATTGATGATGGTGAACAAACAATTAGATGCATATAAAGGCTAAATCTTTCACCTGGCGACTCCAACTCAATGTAAAGACTCCATTGGAGGACTGACTCTTTCCACGGGAAAATGGAAGGAGCTTACACAAAGTTTAGGTATCCAAAGTGGAATGGTATTCAGGATCTAATCTTCTTTCTGGTAAATTACTTCTTTTCTTTTCCTGAAGCTATCTTGAAAGTTTTTCAAAATTTGTTGTATGATAAAGGTGATCAAAATCTTCACTCAACCTGTTCAAAAAGTGTAAATAATGAGTTTTCCTTTGATCTTGGCCTTCATCGTTTTCCCAAATATTATGATGACCATCTTCGAAATTATCAGCCTAAAGAGACCAAAACTGATCCCGTAGCTCCTGTATATACTCCTAGACCTTCTATAGTCCCGGATAGGTATAAACCTCTTGTTTTACCTTCTGTACTCCATGCTTTCCCTGCAAATTATTACCTATATTTTTTGAGATTTGATGGTGAATGTAACAATGTCAACGTTGAGCAACATGTGAAGAATGTTGAGACTTTCCTAGACCTTTTTGAGGTTGATGAAGAATATGTTAGTATTAGGCTTTTTTCTCTTTCTTTGCAAGGCAAAGTCAAGAGTTGGTTCAAAACCTTTCCTGATGCAAGCATCTCAGAATTCCAGCAGTTCGTAAAAGTCTGCCTCGACAGATGGGTGGTTAGACAGAACCCTTTCCTTATTTTAGACGAGTATGCCCAACTGAAAAGACAGTTAGGGGATACAGTACAACATTTTTCCGCCAGATTCAATCGAGTCTATTATTCAATACCTTTCAATATAAGACCCCCTCCTGGCTCGGCTCTCTTACATTACCCAGGCGCTTTTGCTCCAGAAATGGAGTTTCAGCTGAGAGAAAGGAACTTAGCAACACTTTAAGAGATACAGAACAGTGCAGTAGATGTAGAAGCTAATATGTTGATCAGAAGAGCAAAGCTAAAGGAAGAAGAAAAGAAGAATGTTGTAGAGCACCTAACACCTTCAGAGGTAAAGTTTGAAATTTTGGTAAACACAGTGGAAAAGATGGTGTGGAAAATCATTGCCAAGAATGAAATGAATGTTCTAGAAAAAGTGGCTGATCCAAAAAAAATTATTTCTTATCCCAGTTATCATCCATCTAACAATGACTGTGTTATAGAACATCTCGGAGATGAGAAATCTCTTGATATGACTTGTATGCTTGATGATATGTTTTATGTTGATGATTTGCCAAAATTCAATCAATACGGTGATGATGATTTTTTCCAAACACAAGCTAGTCTTGCAGCACAATCAATTGTTGATTTGTGGGAGGAATTTCTGTTTCAACAACTTGAAAACAGTAATCATCTAATGCATATCATTCAGGACAGTGATGAGGAAATTCTGGAAAATTGGGAAGTAAGTGAAAGATCTTTGCCTCTTTATTTCGCTTCAATTTAGTTCATCAAAGATAACTTTCATGCAATTAGAAATCAACAATCTCTCAGTTTTAATGTTGAGGTTGAGACAGATAGTGAAATTCTTGAGCAAGTTTTTTATGAGAAATATTCTCCTAAAACGACTGATGAAATCATCTACGATATAAAACCCTCCCCAGCTCCAGATTTTCAGCCACCAAACGCAATTGAAGGTCACATTATAGATGAAGGCTTGGAAGCTGAAACATATGATCTAATGATGCAAGAGGATTCTGTACCCTTATGTTTCGAAGCATTTCAGTTTATAAAGAAGAATTTTTGTAATATCTCTAAAAGAAAAGTTGAGCAGTCCGTAGAGTGTCATGCAGATACGTCGCAACAGTCTTTTCAAGTTTTATATGATCCTATTGCTCATGTGTTGGATGATTTTTGTTGTAAAATTCCTCTCCATTGGCTAACCATGTGCCAGAAAATAATGATGACAATAATTTTATTCGAAAGTCGACTTCATTGTCTTGTTCATCAGATGTTTCATTACAAAGCCCATATCAAGATTTGCAGTCATATAAGGAGACTAATGAAGAATATTTTTGTTTTTTTCCTAATCATCAAGAGGGATTGGTTATTCATGAAGTTCAAGATCCTTTTGACAGCCTGCTGCAGTCATCAGAAAGAGACAACTCAGAGGTTAGGAAAAGTCTAAGATCAAGGTATGGATATTACCTGGACCAAAGTAGTGATGTATTAAGGGAAATCAATAGCTATTCTTATGAAGATCCTTTCACAGTATTCTTGAGGTCATCTGGTCAACTCAGACTTTGCAAATTTATCAAAATTCAACCTGATTCTAAGCTTTCATGGGAGTTGCCTTTTATCTCTTCTCTCTACTTGCTCATTAGAAAGCACTTGGGGAGAATTCAAATAGCAGCCAAGACGCTTACATGGTTGCATTGGTTGTTCCATTTCACTTGATCAGGTGGTGAATGCAATAATTAGAGTAGGTTTTGATGAATAAGCTCAATTATGAGCATCTTTCTAGTTTTTCAATTGTGTTTTAGTCATGTCTTAAGTCAGTTTGGTTTTATTATGTTTTTTCAGTCTTAGCCTTCAGGCAGAGTCAGTATGCATTGTATCTTGTTTCAATATTTTTGACTCCATGCCCAATGGATAAGGCTACTTGGTCTATGGTGTTCTTGGCACCTCCAAGGAGCTACCATCCCCATTAGAGCCAATGTTAGTGCCACTCTAGTCATATTGCCATCAGTGATCAAAGTTACTCTTTGCATTCGCATATTAGGAGTCCCATAATAATCAATTTCACCATTCTGCTAGGTCATGGATTCATTGATGGTAGTAATTCTTCATCAGTTTTCCCTCATGTGAAACTTGCTGATTTTCCTCTCTATGGTCTTCAGTCATTATTCACTTTCATTATTAAAATCATATTAGTAGGTCATAGGATGGGTCTCATTAGTTTCTAGGGTCTCACCATGGTCAAATTAATGATTCAAATGTTAATAATATCAGCAAGGTCATGAGGAAGTCAATAAATTCAAAGTCACAACACCTAGAAGAATCAGAGAGACATTTTATTCAGTTTGATGTAATTTTCACCTCAAAACCATGTTTTGAGGTGAAAACATGATATTTTGCCTTTATTATTATTCATTACGTAATTTTATATCATCATATGTAATAAGTCACAATTCAGAAACTATTATCTCCACAAAGTGATGTCCCTGCCTTCAGAAGAGTTTTATATAGTATTTTTAGTTCCAAATCATCCTTCAAGTAGATCCATCACAAAGAGCCCAGAAAGAGCTTTCCAACGGTATACTACACTCTCAAAACTGACTTTTGGATTGAAATTTATGCTCAAGTGAAGTAAAAGTCCCCTATATCCTCAAAAGAAACCCCTTTCCCCATCCTTCCCTTAAACTTTATATTATTAAAGTTTAATATTTTATTTATAAATCCATTCTCCCCCCCCCTCTGATTATAAAATCACATTATTATATTAAATCTGATCCCAAACCACTTCCCCTCCATCCCCCATTGAAAACCTTATGATAAACATTTTGAAGGTTCATATATATATACCCCCCCGCCATTCCCAAACCACTTCCCCGCCATACATCATAATATAAAGTTCAAAGGTTTTATTATAAAAACCCACTGACCATCCCATCGTAAATCGCAATATTTGAATGATGCCTTCGATTGGCCAATCAGAAAAACTCCGATGTGATTGTGACATTCGATAGCCTACCCCCGATCGCATCGCACCATTTAAAGCGCATCGCCGATTGAACCCTCCCCACTACAAAACTCCGATGTGATTGATCGCAAGCTGCTCCTCTGATCTCCCGATCACATCGCATGTTTGCGATCACATTGAAATTTTTATATTAAACATTTTAAACCACTCCCCACCTCTGATGCGATTGCGATTGGTTGGCCCCACCACAGTTCCTACCGCCTTTTCCCAATTAAATCGGTTTTCTCCTTTGTTAATGCAATAAATCGATTTTTAAAAATATTTCAATCGCATCACATTATTTTTTTCTACCATGGCACTTTTCTCCGCTCCCTCCTCAGATTTCGATTGCTAGTGGACCCCATCTCCCTCCCCTTTTCCCATTCAAATTACATTTTTCCCTTCACGTAAGGCATTATTTCATTTCATTTCTGTTTCAACAACATTAATAAAAAGTAATTTTTCTTCAAAACGGAAAATGGAAAGAGAAACGTCAGAGGCTGAGAACCAACGTTGTAATAGTCACATCTTCATTTATGATTCAAATGATCTACGCTACAGGTTTCACCTCCTCATTGGTTATCAACAAATTTCAAATGTAACGCAGCTCTTCCTTTCGGAAAGATTATTGGCTCTTGTTTTCTATCTTTAGTTTTCAGTTCTTGAGCTATTATAACATCTCCTCCTTCTGTCAATCTATATTCCCACAAATCAGTTCTATTTAATGTAATTTTAAATCATTTGTAAGTGGTCTGAAAGTCTGAGGTCTGAAAACTCAGAAGTAGGGGAATAGTGTGGCAGTGAGCTCTGCACTCCATTGTACAGTTTGGCAGGGAATTAATAAAGTGATGCAGCTCTGATTTGTAGGATTCATGTGGTATGAGTTTTAGAATATGTCCCTCCTTTGTGTTTCATATGTATAGTGTTATGTTTCACCATTCATTCATAAACATTTCCAGTTGAATGTTTTCAAGTTAGAAAGGTAGAATCAATTTTATATGCTCTGCCTTGGGGAATCATTCATACTCTGTGTGTTTTCTTCTGTTTGAAAAGGATCCATTTATTGTGCCCTTTTTAGCTCCTCACCAGTCTTTCCATCCCATCCTCATTGAATTTTATTTTCTAAGTTTCCTGCCTATCTTTCCCCATGAAACACCTTGTGTCCTGATTTAATTCCCGGTTTCAGCTGTCCCATTTTTGTCCCACACATCCCCGGAAATTCATTTCATTTTATTTAAACCTTTTATCCCTATCATTTTACCTAGCATAATATCATATTTCTATTGCAATTTATTGAATATTCTTTTATGGAGAGAGCCCTCTCCTGTCCCTGTAGGGCTAGCTACAAGGTTGAACGCGGTTTAGTTGTTACCCTGATTTGCCTTTTTCAGCCTGGGGTCCAATTCGGGTGCTAAAAAAACCAATGTTTCATTCCAATCAGAGTTATTAGCCCTATTGAAAACCTATAGCACCATTAAACCTGCACATCCACAGACAGAGATAGTCAAAGAAGCGACAAAGAGTATTAGTGAAGGATTAAAGAGATTTAAAGCCTGTTATTGAATATTTTAAACTATAATTCAGTGATTAAATGGAGAATGTACAGATTGAAGACCTTATGAATGACACAGAAGGCCTAAATGAGGCCTAAAGCATAGAAACAATCTTTTTTAGTGTTTCACATGACCAGAAGGTTCTTTCCCAAAAAGGACAAAGTTCCCATAATGTTTTTTACTCTTCATCAACGTTCCCGAGAAGATCGCCATCCTGACAGAAAGTCCTAATTTAGCCAGAGAATTTGTTATACAGTATGGAAGAATTAAAGTCATTTATCTACCTTTTCTTGTCACAGAGTACTACAGAGTACAAACAGCTAAAAAGTACATCAAATAACATACCTCTGAAGTTATGATCAGCTTGTCGAAGATCACTATTTCATCCAAAGAGTACCGAGAGTAAATGCAGGGATATTAAAACAGAATGGGCCTCCAGCACTCTTTCTCCTCTATTTTAATGTTTCATTTAAAGTTATATAAACCTCCTCTACCTCTCTTTCAGCTATAAATCTCATGAAAAATACATTGTAAAGGTTGTTGTTTGGATAACCATGGATTGTAAGTTGTTTCTCTTGAGATAGATTTCTGTGTGTGTTAGTTGTAAAATAGGCTGAGGAGATGATTTTAGACTGAATACCACATTGTTGGACAATTTTCTATATGAATGGTGTTGCTCTTTGATATGACAAGCATGTTTCATTGGATCCTTATTTAAAGCAGCGGTGATGTGTTCTATCTTTGTCTCTGTTTTCCTTCTATAATTCATCATATTTCATTTCTCGGATAAGAATCAGAAATATGGCTTAGGATATACCCTCGCATGGTACTAATGCTTCCTGCTCTTCTTATCTTTGATGTTTTCTACTAATTGTGCTATCTGAGAACAAGTTCAAGATAATTTAGCCAATATAGTAGTTGGTTTTCCCTACTTACTGATGCATAAATTTAGAGTATTTTCCTAGATGTTCTTGTCAAGTTTTAATTGAAAGAATTGGGATACTGGGAGATTAGATTTTATTTTGTCTCACTAGGGTCCTTTTCTAATAGTTAAGCTTTTCTAGGATCCCTTACATTGAATTTCAAAGCATTGAAAGTTCAAAGTCTTTCTCTGATCTCAGGCTTCACCTTTGCGTTAAATCTTTAATGTTTTCTATTGTCTGAAGAGTTAGCCTCATTAGGAGTTTGATCACAGACAGTTAAGGCATGTCCTATCCCTAGATTAGCTCTTAAGGTGGTCACCTTGGAAGGTTTCCTTTTCATTCACCTTCATTTCTTATCATTTCATCCCACACTATCATCTTTAAAGATCCTCTATTTTAGATGACTAGCCCATTTGAAAGCCTTGGATATTGAATTACAAGTAAACCCTTTTATGACTCCATTTCCCAATGGTCTTGAGTGTCCTTTGAATTGTCTCCCATTGCCAAAATCCTCTTTACTCACCTCTTTGTCTTACATTGAACCCTTCTTTCATGCTTCCCAACAGCCAAACAAACAAACAAACAAGAAAAACAACAACCTTATGCCCTATAACTAGCCTATCACCTTAAAATAGAACTTCAAGATATATATTTCTTTGCCTCTATAGAGAGATCCCTCTCTGGATCCAGGAGGGCTAGATCCTGAGATCCCAAAGTGGTTTTGATGTTGTCTTGTCTTTTGGTATTGCCAAACCTGCCAAAACATAGGAACCCCAACAAGGCCCAAAATATATTTGAGATGGTTGACTCTGTGATATAAGAGTTTTAGTGGCTATAGATATTTGTGGAGTGACCAAGGTAGGAACAACTTCTCGTTGTTCAAGATTCAGATTTTTTGGCAAAGAAGAAACAGGATCTAGATCAATTTGTGATTGAACAACGTCAGGTCCAGGAGGTATGGTCTCAACTATTGAATGGATCGTGACCACGAGTAGCTGTGAAGACTCCGTTTCAACAATATTAAATGAATCGTGATGTGTGGAAACAATTTGAGCTAACTCTGGTTTAAATGATGATGTTTCTCTAGAGGTACGAATTGTACTTGATTCGACAGATCGTGATCGCCTTCGCGTACCAGAAATAGCTTCCTATGGTAAAGGTGGTTTCAAAACTAATCTAAGTGAATGACGGAGAGTAGGATTTTGTTCTTCCACGATTACTAATTTATTTTAACCAAGAAACAAATAAACAAAAAGAGGTTAATGCTAGGAAAAATGGTTTACCAAGAAACTGTGAACTACAAAATATCTCCTGGCAAACCAAGAAGTACGGGCAGGTAATCTCCCCAAATGTTGTGTTCGGTTTATTAAAATTTCAGGGTGGCTGAATCAGTTCACTATGGATGGATAGCACCTAAAATTTGTCCTCCAAAACATACCTGAAGTTATGTGGAGGCCCAAGTCCATATTAGCGTTGTCTGATGTGAAACCGCACAGTGAGAACACCTCCTTATACTTATCGCACTGTAACAACACCCGATATACCCGAGAGTACGTGGACGAGCTACAATATACTTACGTACCTGGAGTGAGTTATCACACTCGGAATGTATCGCAGACAAGTTAACGACAACTACTATGTTTTACGACGCCGAAACATGTCTCTAGCCTAGACCTTCTAAATGTTATCGTTATGGTTCCAATGCGTTGTGAAGTAAATTGAGATTTATTTTATGTTTATCTTGCTTAACAACTTTCTTTTCAAGTTCACCACGATGATGTATATGAAATTCCTTGAATGCAAGCTAAGAATGATAAAAAAACTTTCACTTTTAGCTTTTTCAATGAAGAACCTAGCTACTAAGGAAATAGAATGCCATTTTTTTGGAAAGAGAGCAAATAATTTGTGAGCAAACAAATCAATGGATCACAAACTAAATGAAAATTTCCTAATGTTCCTTTTGCAAAATACACACAATCCTACATGTAAATGAAAGTTTTTATTTTCAGTTTCCTTAATGTTATGAATGCAAAAAAGAAACTAAGTGCACTAGATCAATAATAGAAATGCTTTTTACTTTTGAGAAACGAAGAATACAAACAACAATTTCTCTTTTGAAGGAAAAACGAGGATTTCAACAACAATTTCTCCTATCAAGGAAATGAATATTTTATGACAATTTCCTATTTCAAAAGTAAATGATTCTTAATGTGACCATAAAAAATACTTTGAAATCAACTTGTCAATGATAAAGAAAAACTTTTCTAAACAAACATTAAACAAATTTTCAGCCAAAGGAGGAAGAGGTATATAGAGTCACTGGTCAATTGAGCATCAAAATTTTCAGAACACAGCAGCAAACATAACTGAAGCGAGTTGAAAAGTTAGATTCAAGGGAATTTTGTCCCTTTCAGGAGACAATGCATTCTCCAAGGGGAGACAGTGCTCTACAACGCAGGCTTGGAAGGGAGACAGTGCTCTGCAAAGCACTGTGCCCTGACTAAGGGTGCATTGGGCGCAGTAGGTAAGGAAAAATACTATTGTTTGACTCACTATCTTTGCAAATTAAGGTCTAAAAAAGTCTAATATTTATGTGTAATAGCTACTGGGTGGATAATCAAAGCAAATTAGAGACTAAAACACCTAAAACTAAGAGAAATTCTCCCCAGCGGAGTCGCCATTTTGTTGGGCCAGAATTTTAATATATAGATAAATTACGCTTCCCTAGACAGGTGTTAGTCTAGAAAAACAGGTGAAAGACTGTACTACCATTTCTCCTAACTCAGAACAGATACACAGAGAGGATTGGAGGCTTACTTGTTTCAGTCGCTTCCAAATGGCTCCTTCTACCACTTCTGTTACAGCTTCAAATTCAAGCGGTTTCTGAGCTGAATGCTTCCTGCAAGAAAGAAGAATGAAACAGCAGAAGATACAATAATATAGATATCTATTCAAGCTAGTTAGCTAAATCAGTTAAGCATAAACTACATTCATCAACCAAGATATTACAATATGGAAAATCAAAGTTAACATAGATGCATGTAGGGAAAAATAAGAAGTATTCTTTATTGATGATAGAAGGAGAGGTTACAACCTAGTGACTGATTTGGAGTGACCTTCCAGCATAGTTCCCAAGTCTCATCACAGCATAAATCTCTCCAACATTAGCTCTACAAACCAAGCTCTCAATTGAAAATTCTCGAGCATTTCTCTACTCAAATTCTTCCTTTTCAAACACTTGGATCTGTGTTCAATCTATAGATGAACTATAGGTTGGTTTGCAATTAGTAACTTTTAAAAAATAGGCAAGACATGCTTCCATTCATTTATATTTCAAATGGAAACTTGGATCCGAAGCTTGACACATGTGAACTCTTCTAGAAGGCACTAGCCAAGTGGAGATTTTGGAACAATGAGAATTTCGCTCCCAATGTGAACAACACACCTATGAATGTCAGGAAGTGCTTTGTAGAGCAGCCTTGCATGGGGCTACATACATATGAAATGCACTTAGGCCCCTTAGAGCCTGTGTTGGTGAGGTCTCATATGCTAAATAATAAACTTCAAACCATGGAAACCTTTGCTTGATGAAAGTCTTTCTTGATTTGTCTTGTTTCTTGTCTTAGGGCATGTAGGAACTGAAATGATAGGGAATGATAGAACCTTGATCATTGGTCTTGGAGATTATGTCCAGTTAACCAGGTCATTGGGAATGGTGCCCAAATTGACCTATAATGAAGGGTAAGGTTAAGGTTAAGTTCAAGGTCAAGGTTAAGGTTAAGTTAGGTTAAGGTTATGGGTTTAGTTAGGTTAAGGTTAAGTTTAAGGTTAATGGTTCGGTCAAGATTAGGGTTAGGTTATATTTAAGGTTCAGGTAAAGTAAATATTAATGTTAAGGTTTTGGTTACAGGTCTTAACATTAACCTTTACTATAACCTAACCTTAACCTTGACCTTAACTATAACCTAACACTAACCTTGACTAAAACCTTAACATTAACCTTAACCTTAACCTAATCTTAACCTTAACTAAACCCTTAACCTTATCCTTAACCTTAACCTAAACATAACCTTAACCTTAACTTAACCTTAACCTTAACCTAACCTTAACCTTAACTTAACCTTACCCTTAAACTTGACCTTAACTATAACCTAACAATAACCTTATCCAAACCCTTAACCTTAACCATAACCTTAACCTTAATCTTCCCATAACCATAACCTTAACCTTAACCTTCACCTTACCCTTAAAATTAACCTTAACCTTACCCCCTTAACCTTAACCTCAACCTTAACTTGACTAAACCTGTAACCTTAACCTTAACCTTAACCTGACTAAACCAGTAACCTTAACCTTAACCTTAACTTTACCATTAACCTAACCTTAACCATAACCTTAACCTTAACATTAACCTTAACCTTAACCTTAACCTTACCTAACCTTAACCTTTACCTAACCTTAACCTTAACCTAACCCTAACATTAACCCTAACCATAACCTTAACTTTACCTTTAACATAACCTTAGCCTTTACCTTAACTTAACCTAACCTTAACCTTAACTATAACCTTACCCTTAACCTAACCCTAACCTTAACCTTAACCTTGACCTTGACCTTAACCTTAAACTTACCCTTAACCTTCACCTTAACCTTAACCTTAACATGATTAAACCTGTAACCCTTAACCTTAACCTAACCTAACCTAACCTTAACATAACCATAACCTTAACCTTAACCACCCCATAAAAATAACCTTAATCTTAACCTTAACCTAACCCTAACCTTTACCAAACCCTTCACCTTGACTTTAACCTTAACCGTAACCTTAACCTTAACCTGACTAAACCCATAACCTTAACCTTAACCTAACCTTAACCTTGACCTTAACTATATCCTACCCAAACCTTGACCAAACCCTTAACATTAACCCATAACCGTAACCTTATCTTTAAGGTTACGGTTAAGATTAAGGTTAAGGTTAAGGTCAAGGTTAGGTTAAGGTTAAGGTTACGGTTAAGGTTAAGGTTAGAATTAGGTTAGGGTAAAGGTTAAGGGTAAGGGTAAGGGTAAGGGTAAGGTTAAGGTTAAGGTTACGTTAAGGGTAAATTTAAGGTTAAGGTTAGTTTAAGGGTAAATTCAACGTTAAGGTTAGGTTAAGGTTCAAGTTACGGGTTTATTCAGGTTAAGGTTAGTTTAAGGTTAAGTTTAAGGTTAAGATAAGGTTTGGTTAACCTTAATCTTACCATTAACCTTACCTTAACCTTACCCTAACCTAAACCCAAACCTTACCCTTAACCTTAACTATAACCTAACCCATAACCTTAACCTTCCCAAACCCTTAACGTTAACCTTAAGCTTAACCTAACCTTAACCTTAACCTTAACCTTATCCTTATCCTTACCCTTCACCTTAACCTTAACCTAACCCAACCTTAACCTTAAACTTAACTTTACCCTTAACATAACCTTAACCTTAACTATAACGTAACCCTCACATTAACCTTAATTATAACCTTATCTGTAGAAATTTATATAACTGATATGTTATATCCAAGATTCTCCTGATCACACACTATTTGACTTCATGCACAATACAGAATCTCTTCTACCATTTATCATTAATTGCGGAAATAAAAACAATCGCATGTGCACATTAAAACCATAAACATTCACACATATGAACACAATATTTTATGGGAAAGATTAAAGCTAAAAAAACCCAACTGTGTATATATTATATGTCATAGATATCATGTAGAAATAATTATACAAAGCTCCTCGTAAGCTCTCAGTACAATCTCCAATTGCTACACACTAATCAGGTCTGATCTAGCAAAACACATGCTCCAATATCTGCCACCTGCTAGCCTACTTCTACTGCACAATCACTGCTGAAGAATGGATCTGAATGAACTAAAATTGGTCTAGCCTTGCTCATGCAATCCTCATTGGCATCTCCAACCACTGTGTGTTGCAAATCATGCAACACTATAGTCACAACTGATAGTCACACTGCTCTTTCACCTACCTCTTCACCGATCTCCACTGAAACTGTCCATGCAATGTAGTTAACTAATGTATTCTTCAGTTGATTAATGAGTTATTATTTAGTGAATTAGTTAATAATTAATTCACACCACTCTCACTATTGTATCAATAAGTTAGACTCGATACAACTAGCTCAATTGTGTTTAACTCAGTTAAACTGAACACAACTCCACCAACTACCTCAATAACTCCACCAAACTCTGTCACATGAGTTCTAACTAAAGTATCCATGCAATAGCTCCATTTAACCCTTAGGAATAGCGTAATTCCTTCTGTCAGCTCCTGTGCCACATCTGTGCACTTAACTGAAGTGCTCCAAGAGAATAAGATAATGTTTATAGCCCAAATATTATTAAGAGCTAATAATATTCGACATATCTATTTTTAGACTGGAAATCTAAAAATAGATTCCACCCAATATGTCTAAAAATAGAAGTCCATCTATTTTTCCAACTTGACCAACCATCCACAAATAGCATCCTGCAACTCATAGAATCATGATCGACATGTCTAAAAATAGACTTTGCGCCAAAAATAGCCTGCGGGCCCACTTAGTGAAGGCGACTTCTTTCCATTAAGCTCATCATCTTGTTGCAATCTCAACACTCCCTCTCAACAAGATAAGGATTATCTGCCACCCCTATCCTGCCTCTGTGGTATTCTAATTTTCTCCTGGTGAGCGCCTTCGTCAAGATATCAGCATCTTGATCCTCCGTGGAAATGTATGAAAGTAACATGATCTTCCGTTGCACACAATCTCTGATATGATGATACCGGATGTCAATGTGTTTATATCTATCATGAAATACTGGATTAACCGAGAGTTTGATGCAACTCTGATTATCACAATATATCACAGTAGGATCTAAGTGTGAACCGAACAGCCTGACCAGGATCTTCCTCATCCATATAGCCTCGCATGCAGCCAAACTCGCTCCCATATACTTGGCCTCTACTAAACTGAGTGCCACGGATCTCTGCTTCCTGCTGTACCAAGAAATTGCTATCGACCCGATCCTGAAAATCCCTCCAAATGTGCTCTATTTTTCCGTTGGGCTCGCTGCCCAATTGTCATCCGCGAAGCCACACAGCTTCACCTCATCCGACTGTCTATACCATAATCCATATCCCGATGTGCCTCTGAGATATCTCAATACATGCTTGCCTACCTTCCAAAAGAGCTTGGTAGGCTTAACCATAGCTTGTGAAAGCTGGTTAACAGTGTAGCATATGTCAGGTCATGTATTGACTAGATACATAAGTGACCCCACCAACTGTCGGTAAACAGTGGCATCCACTACCTCTGCCGATGTAGCATCCTCTTTCCTCCATCCACCAGGAAGAGGAGTGTCGATAGGCTTGCATCCATGCATGTTTAAATTCTCCAGTATCTCTCGGGCATACTTGCCTTGAGACACAAACAATCCATCACTGCGCTACCAAATTTCCAATCCCAGGAAATAATGAAGGAGGCCCAAGTCCTTCATCTCAAAATCCTTTGCAATATCAGCCTTGCATGAGTGTATCAACAATTCATCACCCGTCAAAATAAAATCATCTACATAAACTACAATGATCAGCAACTTACCCTCCACCACAATCTGGTATAGGTTTGGATCCACCTCACTCTTGGAGAATCCAAATCCGGTGAAATAATTGTCTATCCGTGTGTACCAAGAATGAGGTGCTTGTTTCAACCCATACAACTCTCTTTTGAGCCTGCACACATGCGACTCGCTACTGAAGATCTCGAAACCTTCAGGCTGCTCTATGTACACCTTCTCCTTAATCACTCTATTGAGGAACATGGTCTTCACATCCATTTTATGAGTGTGCCACCCCATCTGTGCTGAGAGAGCAAGAATCATCTGTATGGAAGAATACCTTGCGACAGGTGCAAAGGTTTCCTCATAATCGATCCCCTCAATCTATGAGAAGCCTCGGGAAAAAAATCTTGCCTTGTGCTTCTCCACACTCCTATCAGTTGCTTGCTTCACTTTGTAGATCCATCTCAAACCTACCACTGATTTCCCTTCCGGCCTTGGGAAAATCTCCCATGCACTGTTTCTAACAATTGAATCATACTCTTCCACCATGGCATCTACCCATGCGAGATCCTCCACAGCTTCCTCGAAAGAGGATGGCTCTGTCACGATACACTTGCTAATAAGAGCCATGTATCTAGTGTACTGGTCAGGTCACTGTCTTTGTCTGCGCTATGATTTAGGTGCTCCTACAACCTTCTCTGCATCTTGAATCAGTCGCTCAGCTTTTGTAGTACGCTTCTGCCCTCTGATGGTTGGCGCTGCATGAGTGGTCTCTTCCACTCCATGAACCTCCTCTTGTGGCTGATCCACATCCTGAGGCTCATCCTTAGGAACTAATAGCTCCTCATCTTCATGCAAGTGTGGCTCCCTCTCAAGCGAACACTTCATGGCTTTCTCCTCATGAAATTTGATATCCTGCTGCACAACAGTCTTGCGACTATCTGGAAAATACACATGATAGTTGTGGGATGTATCAGTGTACCCCACAAATATCCCAACCTCTGCAGTCGGCTCCATCTTCTTCCTGTCATCCTCAGTCAAATGAATGTAAACAGGTGAACCAAAAATCCTGAAATGAGAAATATGTAGTGTACCTAGGGCTTGTAATAGATCTGACAAGAAATGTATAGAAATAGAAAATATTCTCAAGAAATAGCACCATAGAAGATAAAACTTTAGATCTTCATTAATATCAAAACCCTTGAGGTAGGGCAACACCATACATTCACTCCTTAAGGAAGGAAATGACTCCACAAGCCATATGCTTGCTAATACAATAATCCTTGACATCTCTCAATGGAGAGTCTCTAGCCTCTATATAGGTTTCATACATGCAATACCATGGGTAGTTACCATGGGTCTCTCAATACCATACATCCAATACAATGGGCTTATCACTTTATTCTCTAGCTACATTTGGTCCCTTACATAATGTGGGTTTACCACTTTATTTATTAACTATGGCCCATTTATTTATCATTCTTGTATTATTAAATCATATTATTCCCTTGGGTACCTCCCTCTATACCCTATATTATCCCCCCTAGGTACACTACAAAATATCAGGCCTCTTACCAGAAAATGCCTCCTCGGGTGTATTCATCCCAAGTATCCTGTCAGGACAATGGTTTTGCACATAAACCGTAGTATTGCATGCCTCAGCTCACAAGTGTATGGGAAGGCCCTGATCATGCAACATCGCCCGTGCAACACCCATGATCGTTCTGTTCTTCCACTCAATGACCCAATTCTACTATGGGTTATGAGGTGCTATGAGCTCTCTTCGAATTCCTTCTACACTGCAAAAGTCCTTGAATTCGCTAGAGATGAATTCACCAGCATTGTCGCTCCTAAGAGCCTCCACCCGCTTCCCCAATTCTTTATCAACTAGTGCCTTGAACTTACAGAACTTTGAGTATGTCTCACTCTTCTTCTCCATGAATAAGATCCAACACTTCTGAGAAAAATCATCAACAAATATCACATAGTACCTGTGCTTTGCTGTCGAAGCTACTGAGAAAGGTCCACACACATTTGTGTGAATTCTCTCAAGGATCGTCATGGCGCGACTATCCTTCTTGTGAAAGGTCGCTTTCACAAATTTTCCCAAAGTACATCCCTTGCACTGATCTGACTACGAAAGTGTACCTTTGGGAAGCCCGGTAGAAATCTGCTGCAAAATTTTCAAAGCACCATGGTGAAGATGGCCCAATATCCTGTGCCATAGCTCACCTTCATCCCAGCTCACCACTCCTTCTGCCTTGCTTGCCATTGTTGTGCAACCATCTACCTACAATTGATAAAGGTTCTTAACTCGAACCCCTATCCTCTGGGTTTTTCCAGTTGCCTTACTGCGCAGGAAAGCCTTTCCCTCGCTAAAGACAAACATCATATCCCTTGTCTTCCAACATCGCCACAGAGATAAAATTCTTCTTCAATCCTGGAACATGCATAACTTCCTTCAATACGAACGGTTTAGTAGACTCCCTCTCAAAGGAAATGGTACCGATACCGGTCGCACTGTATCTACCATCATCGCCCATCTCGATGTGCACTCCAAGATCTTTCTCATCCAGATCAGTAAACAAATCTTTATCTCCTGAACCCATCACACTGAACCCATCACACTTGAGACCAAGCATGCGATCAGCAAAAAATCCAGCTCAAATTACGAGGCTAAGGCCTCTCCAGCTGTAGATCTAGCAGCCTGCTTATTTTTCTTCTTCTGTGGACAATTAGTGGCGTAATGTCTGTGTTGGTGACAGTGAAAGCACTTCACCTTGGACATGTCTTACTTCTTGCCTTTCACACCAGATTGATAAGCATTATTCTTGCTCTTCCCCTTCCATGCTTTGGCAGCCAAAGCACAATTTTCTTCATCTGAATTCTTTGATGAAGATTTTTCCCTTGTACTTCGCCTTATCTCCTCTTGCACAAGATCCGACCAAAGTCGCTCCCATCCTGACAATTTCTCCCATCCATTGATAGAGTCCTGATAGGAATGCCAACTCTTCAAAAGCCCAAGGAGAGCCAAGCTCACCAATTCCTCATCATCTACAGTCACCCCCACACTTCCTATCTCATCCCTGCACTGGAAAAACTTCATGAGGTAGTTGGGTATAATGTTGCCTTTCTCCATTTTTATGTTCCTGAGTTTATCCTTGAGTGCCAACTTCCTTTGGTCGCTCTTTCTTTGGAATAAATATGTCAAAGCTTTCCACATCAAGAATGGAGAATATTTACCATGAAGGCTGGAAACTATGTAATCCTTCACACCTTCCAACAGAATCCTTTGACACTTTGTTGTCTTCTTTTGCCATGCGTCAAGTGCAGTAGCATCGCTAGAAGCAGGTTTTGGAATTTATGCATCTATGAACTCCTTCAACCCATTGTCATCTAGCACCACCTCCATCCTGTCCTTCCATGCAATATAATTTGATATTCCCTCAAGGGCATACTCCAATCACAATCTGTTGAAAGACATCTCAACTTTGACACCAAGAAAACACTGCTGCAAATTCGAATTCCACCAGCACAAAACTCAACCGCTTCAATGTTTTGCAATTGCTCCAATGATCAATATCGCTCTAATACCATGTATAAATTTATATAACTGATATGTTATATCTGATATTCTCCTAATCACACACTATTTTACTTCATGCACAATACAGAATCTCTTCTACCATTGATCATTAATTGCGGAAATAAAAACAATCGGATGCGCACATTAAAACCATAAACATTCACACATATGAACACAGTATTTTATGGGAAATATTAAAGCTGAAAACCCCCAACTATATATATATTATATGTCATAGAGATAATGTAACAATAATTATACAAATCTCCTGACAAGCTCTCAGTACAATCTCTAATTGCTATACACTAATTAGGTCCGATCTAGCAAAACACATGCTCCAATCTCTGCCACCTGCTAGCCTACATCTACTGCGCAATAACTACTGAAGAATGGCTCTGAATGAAATCAAATTGGTCCAGCCTTGCTCATGCAATCCTCATTGGCATCTCCAATCACTGTGTGTTGCAAATCATGCAACATTATAGTCACAACTGACAGTCACACTGCTCTTTCACCTACCTCTTCACTGGTCTCCACTGAAACTGTCCATGCACTGTAGTTAACTGATGTATTCTTCAGTTGATTAATGAGTTATTATTTAGTGAATTAATTAATAATTAATTCACAATTAATTTCACTAATGTATCAACGCTTAGACTAAAACCAACTATTTAACCGTGTTTATAAAACTTGGCTTAAACTAAACACAACTCCACCAACTACCTCAATAACTCCACCAAACTCTCTCACAGTACTTCTAACTAAATTATCCATGCAATAGCTCCACTTAACCCTTAGGAATAGTGTAATTACTTCTGTAAGATCCTGTGCCACATCTGTGCACTTAACTAAAGTGCTCCAAGAGAATAAGATAATGTTTATAGTCCAAATATTATTAAGAGCTAATAATATTCGACATACCTATTTTCAGACTAGCAATCTAAAAATAGATTCTACCCAATATGTCTAAAAATAGAAGTCCATATATTTTTTCCAACTTGACCAACCATCCACAAATAGCATCCCGCAACTCATAGAATATGATCGACATGTCTAAAAATAGACTTGCGCCAAAAATAGCCTTTTGGCCCACTTAGTGAAGACGACTCTTTTCACTAAGATCATCATCTTATTGCAATCTCAACATTATCTTTACCCTTAACCTTAACGTTAATATTAACCTTAACCTAACCTTAACCATAACCTAACATTAAACTTAAACTTAACATGACCTTAACTATAGTTAGGTTAAGGTTAAGATAAGGTTAAGTTTAAGGTTAGGTTAAGCTTAAGGTTAAAGGTTACAGGTCTTAACCTTAACCTTCACTATAACCTATCCTTAACATTAAGCTTTACCTAACCTTAACCTTAACCATAACATTATCCTTACCCTTGACCTTAACTATAACCTTAACCTTATCCTAACCTTAACCTTGACTTTACCTTAACCTAACCTTAACTCCTTGACCTTAACCTTATCCTTCCCATAACCATAACCTTAACCTTCACTTGACCCTTAACCTAACTTTAAACTTAACTTTAACCTTATCCTAACTAAACATATAACCTTAAACTTGACCTTAACTATAACCTAATCCTAACCTTGGCCAAACCTTAACATTAACCTTAACCTTAACTTTACCCTTAACCTAACCTTGACCTTAACCTAAAGTTACGGTTAGGTTATAGTTAAGATCAAGGTGAAGTTTAAGGTTAAGGCTAAGGTTAAGGTTAAGGTTAAGGTTAACGTTAAGGGTTTGGTCAAGGTTATGGTTATGTTAAGGTTAATGTTAAGGTTAAGGTTAGGCTAAGGGTAAATTTAAGGTTAAGGTTAGGGTTAAGGTTAAGGTTAAGGTTAAGGTTAGGGTTAAGGTTATGGGAAGGTTAAGGTTAAGGGTAAGGGTAAGGGTAAGGTTAGGGTTAGGGTTAAGGTTAAGGTTATGGGTTTAGTTAGGTTAAGGTTAAGGTTAAGTTTAAGGGTTAGGTCAAGGTTAGGTTTATGTTATAGTTAAGGGAAAAGATAAGGGTTAAGGTTAACCCTAAGTGTAAGGCTAAGATAAGGTTAAGGGGGTAAAGCTACCTTTAACCTTAACTTAACCTGAACCTTAACCTTACCCTTAACCTTAAGGATAAGGGTAGGGTTAAGGTTAGGTTATAGTTAAGGTCAACATTAAGGTTATGTTATAGTTAGGTTAGGTTAAGGGTAAATTTAAGTTTAATTTTAAGGTTATGGTTAAGTTTAGGGTAAGGTCAAAGGTTAAGGTTAAGGTTAAAGTTAAGGTTAAGCTTACAGGTTTAGACAAGTTAAGGTTAAGGTTAAGGTTAATGGTAAAGTCAAGGTTAAGGTTAAGATTAGGTTAAGGTTAATGTTAAGGTTAAAGTTAGGTTAAGGTTAAGGGTAAAGTCAAGGTTAAGGTTAGGTTAAGGTTAAGATAGGGATAAGGTTAAGGGTAAAGTTAAGGTTCAGGTTAGGTTAAGGTGAAGTTTAAGGTTATGGTTAGGCAAAGGTTAAGGTTAAGCTTAAGGGTAAAGTTAAGGTTAAGTTTACGTTAAGGTTAAGGTTAATATAAGGTTAAGGTTAAGGTAAGGTTAAGGCTAAGGTTAAGATTAAGGTTAAGGTTAAGGGTTTGGTCAAGGTTAGGGTTAACCTTAACCCTTACCCTTAACTATAACCTAACCCTAACCTTGACCAAACCCTTAAGGTTAAGGTTAGGTTAAGGTTAATATTAGGTTAAGGGTAGGGTTCAAGTTAGGTTAGGTTAGGTTATAGCTAGGTTAGGTTAAGGGTAAAGTTAAGGTTAAGGTTAAGGTTATGGTAAGGTTAAAGGTTACGATTAAGCTTACAGGTTTAGTCAAGTTAATTTTAAGGTTAGAGGTTTAGTCAGGTTAAGGTTATAGTTAGATTTAAGGTTAAGGTTAAGGGTGAAGTCAAGGTTAAGGTTATGATTAGGTTAAGGTTAATATTAGGTTAAGGTTTAGGTTAAGATTAGTTTAAGGTTAAGGTTAAAGTTAAGGTTAAATTTAGGTTAAGGTAAGGTTAAAGTTAAGGTTAAGGGTAAAGTTAAGGTTAAGGTTAGGTTAAGGTTAAGATAAGGTTAAGGTTAAGGTTAGGTTAAGGGTAAAGTTAAGGTTACGGTTAGGTTAAGGTAAAGGTTAAGGTTAGGTTAAGGGTAAAGTTAAGGTTAGGGTTAGGTTAAGGTTAATATTAGGTTAAGATTAATATTAGGTTAAGTTTAAGATTAGGTTAAGGTTAGGTTAAGGTTAATATTAGGTTAAGGTTAGGGTTAAGATTAGTTTAAGGTTAAGGTTAAAGTTAAGGTTAAAGTTAGATTAAGGTAAGGTTAAGGTTAAGGTTAAGGGTAAATTCAAGGTTAAGGTTAGGTTAAGGTTAAGATAAGGTTCAGGTTAAGGTTAAGGTTAAGGTTATGGTAAGGTTAAAGGTTACGGTTAAGCTTACAGGTTTAGTCAAGTTAATTTTAAGGTTACAGGTTTAGTCACGTTAAGGTTATAGTTAGATTTAAGGTTAAGGTTAAGGGTGAAGTCAAGGTTAAGGTTATGATTAGGTTAAGGTTAATATTAGGTTAAGGTTTAGGTTAAGATTAGTTTAAGGTTAAGGTTAAAGTTAAGGTTAAATTTAGGTTAAGGTAAGGTTAAAGTTAAGGTTAAGGGTAAAGTTAAGGTTAAGGTTAGGTTAAGGTTAAGATAAGGATAAGGTTAAGGTTAGGTTAAGGGTAAAGTTAAGGTTACGATTACGTTAAGGTAAAGTTAAGGTTAGGGTTAGGTTAAGATTAAGATTAAGGTTAAGATAAGGTTAAGGTTAAGGTTAGGTTTAGGGTAAAGTAAAGGTTAAGGTAAAGTTAAGGTGAAGGTTAGGTTAAGGCTAAGGTTAGGGTAAGGTTAGGGTAAAGGTTCAAGTTAAGGTTAAGGTTAAGGGTTTGGTCAAGGTAGGGTTAGGTTATAGTTAAGGTCAAGGTAAGGTTAAGGTTAAGGTTACGAGTTTAGTTAAGTTAAGGTTAAATTTAAGGGTAATGTTAGGTTAAGGGTAAATTTAAGGATAAGGTTATGGTTAAGGTTAGGTTGAGGTTGAGGTTCAGGTTAAAGTTAGGGTTAGGGTTAAGGTGAGGGGAAGGTTAAGGTTAAACTTAATGTTAAGATTAAGGTCAAGGTTAAGGGTTTAGTCAGGTTAAGGTTAAGGTTAAGGTTAGGTAAAGGTTAAGGTTATGGGATGGTCAAGGTTAAGGTTATGGTTAAGGTAAGGTTAATATAAGGTTAAGGGTAATGTTAAGGTTAAGGTTAGGTTAAGGTTATGGTTAAGGTAAGGTTAAGGATAAAGTTAATGTTAAGTTAAGGTTAAGGGTAAGGTTAAGGTCAAGGTCAGGGTTAAGGTTAAGTATAAGGGTAAGGTAAGGGTAAGGTTAACCTTAACCTTAACTTTAACTATAAACTTAACCTAACTAAACCCGTAACCTTAACCTTAACCATAACCGTGACCAAACCCTTAAGGTTAGGTTAAGGGTAAAGTCAAGGTTAGGGCTATGGTTATGGGAAGGTTAAGGTTAAGGTTAAGGTTAGGGTTAAGGTTAGGGGAAGGTTAAGGTTAAAGTGAAGGTTAAGTTGATGGTTAGGTTAAGTTTAAGGTTAGGTTAAGGTTAACCCTAATCTTAACCTTAAACTTGATATTAACCTTAAACTTTACCCTTAACCTAACCTTAAGCTTAACCTTAACTTAACCCTAACTTTGACCAAATCCTTAACCTAAACCTGAACATAAACTTAACCTTAACTTTACCCTTAACCTTGAATTTAACCTTAACCTTCCCCTAACCTTAACCTTAATCTTAACCTTAAATTTAACTTTAACCTAACCTTAACCTTAACCTTATCCTTCACCTTCACCTTCACCTTCACCTTCACCTTAACCTTAAGGTTAAGGTTAGGGTAAGGGTAATGTTAAGGTTATGGATTTAGTCAGGTTAAGGTTAAGGTTATAGTTAAGCTCAAGGT
The DNA here is from genome assembly GCA_034641835.2 of Pinus albicaulis. NCBI lineage: Eukaryota > Viridiplantae > Streptophyta > Pinopsida > Pinales > Pinaceae > Pinus > Pinus albicaulis. The sequence continues at coordinate 996,149,519 of CM076576.1, forward strand.
TAAGGTTAAGGTTAGGTTAAGGTTAACCTTACCCTTACCTTAACCTTACCCTTACGTTAAGGTTAGGTTAACCTAAGGGTAAGGTTAAGGTTAAGGTTAAGGTTAGGTTAAGGTTAAGGTTAAGTTCAAGGTTAAGATTAAGATTAGGTTAAGGGTAAAGTTAAGGTTAGGTTAAGGTTAAGGTTATGGTTAGGTTAAGGGTTAAGGGTAACGTTAATGGTAAATTTAAGGTTAAGGTTAAGGATAAGGTCAAGGTTAAGGTTATTTTAAGGGTAAATTCAAGGTTAAAGTTAAGATTAGGCTAAGGGTAAATTCAATGTTAAGGTTAAGGTCAAGGTTAAGGGTAAGGTTAAGAATAAATTTAAGGTGAAGGTTAATGTTAAGGTTAAGGTTAAGATTAGGTAAAGTTAAGGTTTTTTTAAGTTAAGGTTAAGGTCAAGGTTAAGGTTAGGTTATGGTGAATGCTAAGGTTAAGGTTAAGGGTGAAGGTTAAGGGTAATGTTAAGTTTAAGAACCATATCCTTAACCTTCACCCTTAACCTTAACCTAACCTTAACCTTAACCTTAACCTTACTAAACCCATAACCTTAACCTTAACCTTAACTATGACTTTACCCTTAACCTAACCTTCACCCTTAACCTTAACCTAACCTTAACCTTAACCTTAACCTTACTAAACCCATAACCTAACCTTAACCTTAACCTTAACTTTAACATTACCCTTAACCTTCACCTTAACCTTAACTTTACCCTTAACCTTAACCTTAATTATAACCTTAACCTTTACCTTAACCTTAACCTTAACCTAACCTTACCCTTAACATTCCCCTTGACCTTAACCTTAACCTCAACCTTGAATTTACCCTAACCTAACCTTAACCTTACCCATAAACTAACCCTAACTTTGAGATTAGGTTAACCTTAACCAAACCCTTAATCTTAACCATAACCTAACCTTAACCTTAACCCTAACCTTAAACTAGACCTTAACCTAACATTAACCTTAACCTTAACCTTAACCTTATCTTAACCTTAACCTTAACCTAACCATAACCTTACCCTTAATGTAAACCTTAACCTTAACCTTAACTTCACCTAACCCTAACCTTGACCTTATCCTTAACCTTAACCTAACCTTGACTTAATCTTAACTTTAACTTTACCCTAAACTTAACCTTAACCTTACCCTTAACCTAACCTTAACCTTAACCTTAACTTTACCTTAACCTAACCTTAATGCCTTAGCGTTAACCTTAACCTTCTCATAACCTTTACCTTAAGCTTAACCTTAAACTTAACGTTGACCTTAACTAGAACCTAATCCCAACCTTCACCAAACCCTTAACCTTAACCTTAACCATAACATTAAGGTTAAGAACTGTATCCTTAAGCTTCACCTTTAACCTTAACCTAACCTTAACCTTAACCTTAACCTTACTGAACCCATAACCTTAACATTAACCTTAACCATGACTTTACCCTTAACCTTACTATAACCTAACCTTAACCTTAACCTTAACTTTAACTTTACCCTTAACCTTCACTTTAACCTTAACTTTACCCTTAACCTTAACCTTAACTATAACCATAACCTTAACCTTAACTTAACCTAACCTTATCCTTAACATTCCCCTTGACCTTAACCTTAACTTAACCTAACCTTAGCCTTAACATTCCCCTTGACCTTAACCTTAACCTCAACCTTGACTTTACCCTAACCTAACCTGAACCTTACCCATGACCTAACGCTAACCTTGAGGTTAGGTTAACCTTAACCTTAAACTTAACCTTATCTTAACCTTAACCTAACCGTAACCTTAACCTTAACTTAACCATATCCTTACCCTTAACGTAAACCTTAACCTTAACCTTAACCTTAAATTAACCTAATACTAAACTTGACCTTAACCTTAACCTTAACCTTAACCTAACCTTGACTTAACCTTCACTTTAACTTTACCGTAACCTTAACCTTAACCCTACCCTTAACCTAACCTTAACCTTAACCTTAAACTTAACCTCGACCTTAACTAGAACCTAATCCTAACCTTCACCAAACCCTTAACCTTAACCTTAACTATAACATTGAAATTAACCTTCCCATAACCATAACCTTAGCCTTGACCTTGAACTTACCCTTAACCTTAACCTTAACCATACCCCCTTAACTTAATCCTTTAACCTAACTAAACCTGTAACCCTAACCTTAACCTTAACCTGACTAAACCTGTAACCTTAACCTTAACCTTAACTTTACCCTTAACCTAACATCAACCATAACCTTAACCTTATCCTTACCCTAACCTTACCATAACCTTAGCCCTAACCATGACCTTAACTTTACCCTTAAACTATCCTTAACCTTAACCTAACCTTAACCTTAACCAAAACCTTAACCTTAACTTAACCTAACCTTAACCTTAACTATAACCTAACCCCAACCTTAACCTTAACCATAACCTTATTTTTACCCTTCACCTTAACCTTAACCTTAACCTAACCTTCACCTTAACCTAACCTAACCCTAAACTTTACCAAACCCTTAACATAAACTTAACCTAGTCTTAAACTTAACTTTACCCTTAACTTAACCCTAACCTTGACCAAACCCTTAACATTAACCTTAACCTTAACCTTTACCTAACCTTAACCTTAACCTAACCTTGTCCTTAACTATAACCTAACCCTAACCTTGACCAAACCTTAACCTTAACCTAACCTTAACCTTAACTATAACCTAACCTTAACCTTAACCTTACCCTTAACCTTACGATTAATATTAACCTTAACCTTAACCTTACCCTTAACCTTCACCTTAACCTTAACTTTACCGTTAACCTAACCTTAACCTAACCTTAACTATAACCTAACCCTAACCTTGACCAAACCCTTATCCTTAACCATAACCTTAACTATAACCTAACCCTAACCTTGACCAAACCCTTAAACTTAACCTTAACTTTACCCTTAACCTTACCTTAACCATAAACTTAACCTAAACTTAACCTTAACCTTATCCTTAACCTTGACCTTAACTATAACCTAACCCTAACCTTAACCTTAACCTTAACCTAACCCTAACCTTAGGTTAACCTTAGACTTAACCTTAGCCTAACCATAACCTTAACCCTAACCTTAGCCTTAACCTAACCTTCCCCTAACCTTAACCCTAACCTTAACCTTAACTATAACCTAACCATAACCTTGACCAAAACTTAACCTTAAGGTTAAGGGTTAAGGTTAAATTTAAGGTTAGGGTTAAGGTTAAGGGAAGTTTAAGGTTAGGGTTAGGGTAAAGGTTAGGGGAAGGTTAAGTTTAAAGTCAAGGTTAAGGGTAAACTTAAGGTTAAGGGTTAAGGTTAAGCCTATGTTAAGGTTAAGGTTAAGGTCAAGGTTAGGTTAAGGGTAAAGTTAAGGTTAAGGTTAAGGTTTGGTCAAGGTTAGGGTTAGGTTATAGTTAAGGTTAAGATAAGGTTAATTTTAGGTTAAGGTTAAGGTTAAGGTTAAGGTTAGGTTATAGTTCAGGTTCAGGTTAGGGTTAAGGTTAAGGTCAAGGTTAAGGGTAAGTTTAAGGTTAGGTTAAGTTTATGGTTATGGGAAGGTTAATGTCAAGGTTTGGTTTAAGGTTAATTTAAGTTATAGTTAAGGTCAAGGTTAAGGTTAAAGTTAAGGTTAAGGGTGAAGATTAAGGTTACGGGTATTAACCTTAACCTTACCCTTAACCTTCACTATAACGTACCCTTAATATTAACATCTACCTATCCTTAACCATGACCTTAACCTTAACCTAAGCTTAACCTTACCTTAACCTAACTTTAACCTTAACCTTCACTATAAGGTTAGGTTATAGTGAAGGTTAAGGTTAATGTTATGGTTAAGGTTAGGTTATAGTTAAGGTTATGGGTTTGGTTAAGGTTGAAGTTTAAGGTTAGGTTAAGGGTAAAGTCAAGGTTAAGGTTATTGTTATGGGACAGTTAAGGTTAAGGTTAAGTTACGTTAAGGGTTAAGGTTAAGGTTAAGGTTAAGGTCAAGGGTAAGATAAGGTTCAATAAAGGCTAAGGTTAAGGTTATGGTTAGGGTAAGGTTAGGGTTACGGTTAATGTTAAGGTCGAGGTTTAGGTTAAGGTTACGGTTAAGGTTAAGGTTAAGGTTATGGTTAAGGTTATGGTCAAGATCAAGGTTAAGGTTAGGTTAAGGTTAAGGTTGGGATAGGGTTAAGATAAGGTTAAGGGTAAAGTCAAGGTGAAGGGTAAATTCAAGGTTAGGGCTAACCTTAACCTTAACCTTAACCTTAACCTTAACTTAACCTTAACCTTAACTTTAACCATACTAAACCCATAACCTTAACCTTAACCTTAACCTTAGGGCTAGGTTAGGTTATAGTTAAGGTTAAGGTGAAGGTTAAGGGCAAGGTTAAGGATAATGTTAAGACTTTACTCAGGTTAAGGTTAACTTAACCCTAACCTTGACCTTAACCTGACTAAACCCGTAACCTTAACCTTAACCTTAACCTAACTTTAATCTTAACTATAACCTAAACCTAACCTTGACCTTAACATTAACCTTAACCTTGACCTTAACCTTAACCTTGAACTTGACCTTAACCTTAACCTAAAAATTAACCTTAACCTTAACCTTACCCCCTTAACCCTGGCTAAGGTTACTAGTCTTAACCTTAACCTTCACTATAACCTTAAATTTAACTATAACCTAACCATAACCTTGACCAAAACTTAACCTTTACCTTAACCTTACTATAACCTAACGTAAGGTTAAGCTTAGGGCAAGGTTAATATTAGGTTAAGGGTAAGGTTAAGGTTAAGGGTAAAGTCAAGGTTAAGGTTATGTTAGGGTAAGGTTAAGGTTAAGGTTTGGTTAAGGTTAGGGTTAGGTTATTGTTAAGGTCAAGGTTAAGTTTAAGTTTAAGGGTAAGGTTAAGGTTAATTTTAAGGTTATGGGTTTAGCCAAGTTAAGGTTAAGGCTAAGGTTAAGGGTATGGTTATGGTCAAGGTTAAAGTTACATTATGGGAAAAGTCAAGGTTAAGGTTATGTTAAGGTTTTGGTCAAGGTTAAGATTAGGTTAAGGTTAGGGTTAGGTTATAGTTAAGGTCAAGGTTAAGTTTAAGGTTAAGGGTAAGATTAAGGTTAAGGTTAAGGTAAATCTCAAGGTTAAGGTTAATGTTAAGGGTTTGGTCAAGGTTAGGGTTAGGTTATAGTTAAGGTCAAGGTTAAGGTTAGGTTATAGTTATGGATAAGGTTAAGGTTAAGGTTAAGGTTTGGTCAAGGCTAGGGTTAGGTTATAGTTGAGGTCAAGGTTAAGGTTAAGGTCAAGTTTAAAGTTACATTAAGGGTAAAGTCAAGCTTAAGGTTAGGATTAGGTTAAGGGTAAAGTTAAGGTTAAGGTTCAGGTTTGGGTTTAGTCAGGTTAAGGTTAAGGTTAATGCTTAACTTTAACTTTAACCTTAACCTTAACCTTCCCATAACCATAACCTTAACCTTGAATTTACACTTAAACTAACCTTAAGGGTAAATTTTCAGGTTAAGGTTAAGCGTAAGGCTAAGGTTACGAGTTTAGTGAGGTTAAGGTTAAGGTTAGGTTAAGGTAAATTCAAGGTTAATGTTAAGGGTAAAGTTAAGGTCAAGGTTAGGGTTAGGTTATAGTTAAGGTTAAGGTTAGGTTAAGGGTAAAGTTAAAGTCAAGGTTAGGTTAAGGGTAAAGTCATGGTTAAGGTTAGGTTAAGGTTAAGATTAGGGTAAGGTTAAAGTTAAGGTTAGGGTTAAGGTTATAGTTAAGTTCAAGGTTAGGGCTAGGTTATAGGTAAAGTTAAGGGTAAGGTTAAGGTTAAGGTTAAGGTGAAGGTTAAGGTTAAGGTCAAGGTTAAGGTTAAATATAGGTTAAGGTTAAGGTTAATGTTAAGGGTTTGGTCATTGTTAGGGTTAGGTTATAGTTCAGGTCAAGGTTAAGGTTAAGGATAAGGTTATAGCCTAACCCTAACCTTGACCAAACCCTTAACCTTAATCTTAACCTGTCTAAACCTATAAAACCTAACCCTAACCTTGTCCAAACACTTAACCTTAACCTTAACCTAACTAAACCCATAACCTTAATCTTAACCCAACTTTAACCTTAACCTTCCCCTAACTTTAATCCTATCCTCAACCCTAACATTAACCTTAACTTTACCCTTAACCTAATCTTAACCGTAACCTTAACCTTACCCTTAACCTTATCTTTACCTTAACCCAACCTTAACGTTAACTTTACCCTTAATCTAATATTAACCTTAACTATAACCTAACCCTACCTTAACCTGAATAAACCCGTAACCTTAACCTTAACCTTACCATTAACCTTCACCTTAAACTTAACTTTACCCTTAACCTAACCTTAACCTTGACCTTAACCTTAACCTAACTAAGGTTAAGGTTAAGGTTAAGGTTACGATTTTAGTCAGGTTAAGGTCAAGGTTAAGGGTTTAGTCAAGGTTAGGGTTAAGGGTAAAGTTAAGGTTAAGGTTAAGTTAAGGGTAAAGTTAAGGTTATGGTTAGGTTAAGGTTAAGCTTAGGTAAGGGTAAGGTTAAAGTTAAGGTTAAGGTGAAGATTAACCTTAACCTTCACCTTAACCTTAACTTTAACTATAACCTAACCCTAACCTTGACCAAATCCTTAACCTTAACCTTAACCTAACTAAACCCTTAAGGTTAGGGTAAAGTTAAAGTTAAGGTTATGGTTAGGGTTAAGGTGAAGGTTAGGGGAAGGTTAAGGTTAAAGTCAAGGCTAAGGTGAAGTTTAACCTTAACATTAACCTTAAACTTCCCATAACCAAACCATTAACCTTAACCTTAACCTTTATCCTTAACCTTACCCTTAACCTAGCCCTAACCTTAACCTTAACCTTAACCTGACTAAACCTATTAAAGTTAAGGATAAGTTAAGGTTAAGGGTAAGGTTACGGGTCTAGTTAGGTTAAATTTATCGTTAAGGTTTTGGTCAAGGTTAGGGTTAGGTTATAGTTAAGATCAAGGTTAAGGTTAGATTAAGGTTAGGTTAAGGTTAAGGTTAGGTTAAGGTTAACCTTAACCTTGACCTTAACCTTAACCTTAACTTTACCCTTAACCTAACCTTAACCTTAAGATTAAGGTTAAGGTTAAGGTTAGGTTAAGGTTAAGGATGGAGGTTAAGGTTATGGTTAGGTTAAGGTCAAGGTCAAGGTTAGGTTAAGGTTAAGATCAAAGTTAATGTCAGGTTAAGGTTTAGTAAAGGTTATGGTTAGGGTAAGGTTAGGGTAGGGTTAGGTTAAAGGTAAAGTGAAGGTTAAGGTTAAGGTTAAGGTTAATGTTAAGGGTTTGGTCAAGGTTAGGGTGAGGTTATAGTTAAGGTCAAGGTTAAGGTTAGGTTAACCTTATCTTACCCTTAACCTAACCTAAACCTTAACCTAACCTTAACCGCGACCTTGACCTTAACCTTACCCTTAACCTTATCTTAACCTTAACCTAACCTTACTCTTAACATTACACTTAACCTTACCTTAACCATAAACTTGACCTAACCTTAACCTTAACCTTATCTTAACCTTACCTTAACCATAACCTTAAGGTTAAGGTTATAGTTGAAGTTAACGTTAGGTTAAGCCTAATATAAGGTTAAAGATAAGGTCAAGGTTAAGGTTAGGTCAATGTTAAGATTAGGTTAAGGTTAAAGTTAGGTTAAGTAAATGTTAATATAACGTTAAGGTATGTCTAAGATAAGGTTAAGGGTAAGGTTAAATTAAGGTTAGGGTAAAGGTTAAGGTTAAGGTTATGGTTAGGGTAAGGTTAGGGTTAGGTTATAGTTAATGTTAAGGTGAAGGTTAAGTTTAAGGTTAAGGATAGGTTATAGTGAAGGTTAAGGTTAAGGTTAAGGGAAAAGGTTAAGGTTAAGGTTAGGTTAAGGGTAAAGTCAAGGTTAAGGTAAAGTAAATGTTAAGATTAGGTTAAGGTCAAGGTTAAGTTTATGTTAAGTGTAAGGTTAAGGTTCTGGGTAAGGTTAAGGTTAAGGTTAGGGTAACCTTAACTTTACTCTTAACCTAACCTTACCCTTAACCTTAACCTTAACTTGACTAAACCTATAACTGACTTTACCCTTACCCTTAACCTTAACCTTACCCTAACCATAACCTTAACCTTATCTTAACCTTAACCTTCCCATTACCTTAACCTTAACCTTAACCATAACCTAACCTTAACCTTGACTTTACCCTTAACCTTAACCTTAACTAGACTAAACCCGTAACCTTAATCTTAACCTTCACCCTAACCTTAACCTTAACCTTGGTAAGGGTAAGTTTAAGGTTATGGGTAAAGTTAAGGTTCGGTTAAGGTTAAGGTTAAGGTTATGTTAAGGTTAAGGTTAAGGTCAGGGTTAATGGAAAAGTTAAGATGAAGGTTATTTTAATGTTAAGGTTATGGTTAAGGGTAAGGTTAGGCTTAAGGTTAGGGTAAGGTTAAGATTAGTTTAAGGGTAAGGTTAAGGGTATGGTTATGGTTAAGGGTAAATTTAAGGTTAAGGTTACGTTAAGGGTAAAGCCAAGGTTAATTTTAGGGTTATCTTATAGTTAAGGTCAAAGTTAAGGTTAGGTTAAGGTTAAGGTTATGGTTAAGTTAAGGTTAAGTTAAGGTTAAGGTTAGGGGAAGGTCAAGGTTAAGGTTAAATTTATGGTTATGGGAAGGTTAAGGTTAATTTTAAGGGTTTGGTTAAGGTTAGGGTTAAGTTATAGTTAAGGTCAAGGTCAATTTTAGGTGATAGTTAACGTTAAAGTTATGGGTTTAGTCATGTTAAGGTTAAGGTTAAGGGTAAATTGAAGATTAAGGCTAGGGTAAGGTTAGGGTTAAGGTTCAGGTTAAGGTTAAGGGTTTGGTTAAGGTTAAGGGTAAGGTTAAGGTTAAGGTTAGGTTAAGGGTAAAGTTAAGGATAAAGATAAGGTTAAGGGCTTGGTCAAAGTTAGGGTTAGGTTATAGTTAAGGTCAAGCTTAAGGATATGGTTAAGGTAAGGTTAAGATAAGGTTAATGGTAAGGTTAAGGTTAAGGTTAGGTTAAGGTTATGGTTAAGGTAAGGTTAGGGGTAAATTTAAGGTTAAGGTTAGTTTAAGGTTAAGATAACATTAAGGATAAGGTTAAGGTCAAGGTCAAGGTTAAGGTGAATGGTAAGGTTAAGGTAAGGGTAAGTTTTACCTTAACCTAACCTTAACCTTAACCATGACCTTAACTATAACCTTAACCTTAACCTTCACCATTAACCTTAACATTACCTTTAAGGTTAAGATAAGGATAAGGTTAAGGTCACGTTAAGGGTTTGGTCATGGTCAAGGTTAAGGTTAGGTTAAGGGTAAGGTTACAGTTATGGGTAAAGTTAAGGTTAAGGTTAGGGTAGGGTTAGGGTAAGGTTAAGGTTAAGATTAAGGTTAGGTTAATGTTAAGGTTAAGGTAAAGGTTAATCGTAAAGTTAAGGTTAAGGTTATGTTAAGGTTAAGGTTAAGGTTAAGGATAAGGGTAAGGTTAGGGTAAGGTTAGGTTAAGGTTAAGGTTAAGGGTTTGGTCAGGGTTAGGGGTAGGTTATAGTTAAGGTCAAGGTTAAGGTTAGGTTATAGTTAAGGTCAAGGTTAAGGTTAGGTTATAGTTAAAGTTAAGGTTAGGTTATGGTTAAGGTTAAGGTTACGGGTTTAGTCACATTAAAGTTAGGTTAAGTGAAGGTTAATATTAGGTTAAGGTTAAGATAAGGTTAAGGTTAAGGGTAAAATTAAGGTTAAGGTTAAGGTTAAGGTTATGGTTAAGGTTAAGGTTAAGGTTAATGTTAAGGTTAAGGTTAGGGTTAAGGTTAAGGTTAGGTTATAGTTAACCTTAAATTTACCCTTAACCTTGACCTTAATCTTAACCTAGCCTTAACCTTAACCCTATCCTTACCTTAACCTTAACCTTAACCTTAACTTTACCCTTAACCTTGACCTTAATCTTAACCTAACCTTAACCTTAACTTAACCTTAACCTTAACCTTAACCTTACGTTGGAAATGATCTCTCCTTGAGAATTTGCAATGTGTTTTTGTGTGATAAGTCGTGATGTTTTTCCTTCAAGTATAGTTATTGGCGCTGAGTCACATACATGATATAAAATAAAATATATATATACACAATTAAACTAACCTTAACCTTACCCTTAACCTTGACCCTTAACCTTACTCCCTTAACCTTGACCTTGACCTTGACCTTGACCTTGACCTTGACCTTAACCTTAAGGGTAATGTAACCCTAACGTTAACCTTAACATTACCCATAACCTTAACCTTAACCTTAACCTTAAGGGTAATGTAACCCTAACTTTAACCTTAACCTCACCCATAACCTTAACCTAAACCTTAACCTTAACACTAACCTTAACTTTAACCTTAACCCTAACCTTAACCTTAACCTTACCCCTAACGTTAAGCTTAATATTAACCTTAACCCTAACCTTAACCTTAACCCTAACCATAACCTTAACCTTAACCTTAGGTTAGATTAAGGTAAGGTTAAGGTTAAGGTTAAGGTTAAGTTTAGGTTAGGTTAAGGTTAATGTTAATGTTAAGGTTTAGGTTAAGGTTAATGTTAAGTTCAGGTAAGGGTAACCTAACCCTAACCTTAATCTTAACCTTACCCTTACCCTTAACCTAAACCTTAACCTTAACACTAACCTTAACTTTAACCTTAACCCTAACCTTAACCTTAACCTTAACCTTGACCTTGACCTTGACCTTGACCTTAACCTTAACCTTAAGGGTAACCTAATCCTAACCTTAACCTTGACATTAATCTTACCCTTAAGTTAAACCTAACCTTAACCTTAACCTTACGTTATCCTGATCTTAACATTAGCCCTAACTTAACCTTGACCTTGACCTTGACCTTAACCTTAACCTTAACCCCAACCTTCACCTTAACTTTAATCTTAACATTAACCTTAACCTTAACCTTAAACTTAACCTTAACCTTAGTGTTACCTTAAGGAAAGGTTAAGGTTAATGTTAAGGTTAAGGTTAAGGTAAAGGTCAAGGTCAAGGTCAAGGTTAACGTTGGCCTTAACCCTGACTTTAACCTTGACCTTAGCCTTAGACTTAACCAAACTTATTCTTAACAATACCTTAAGGTTAGGTTAGCTTAGGGTTAAAGTAAAGGTTAAGGTTAGGTTAAGGTTAAGGGTAAGCTCAAAGTTAAGGTTAGGTTAAGGTTAAGGTTAAGGTTAAGGATAGGCTTAGTTAGGTTAAGGTTAAGGTTAGGTTTAGGGTTTAGGGTAAGGTTAATGTTAAGGTTAGGATAAGGTGAAGGTTAAGGTTAATGGTTTAGTTAAGGGTAAGGTTAAGGGTAAGGGTAAGATTAAGGATAAGGTTAAGGTTAAGGTTAAGTTAAGGTTAAGGTTGACACTGAGGTTAGGGTTAGGTTATTGCTAAGGTAAGGTTAATGTTAAGGCTAAGGTTAAGGGAAGGTTACGGTTAGGTTAGGGTTAAGGTTAAGGTTAGGGTTGGTATATGGCTGAGGTTAGGGTTAGGTTATGGCTAAGGATAAGGGTAAAGTTAGAGTTAAGGTTAAGGTTAGGGTTAGGTTATGGTTAAGGTTAACGGTAAGGTTAATGTTAAGGTTAAGGTTATCACTGAGGTTAGGGTTAATGTTAGGTTAAGGTAAGATTAATGTTAAGATGAAGGTTAAGGTTTAGGTTAGCTTAAGGTTAAGGGTAATTTTAAGGTTAATGGTAAGGTTAAGGTTAAGTTTAATTTTAAGGTTAGGGTAAGGTTAAGGTTAAGGTCAAGGTTAAGGTTAAGGTTAGGGTTAATGTTAAGGTTATATTTAAGGATAATGTTAAGGGTAATGTTATAGTTATGAGCAAGGTTAGGGTTGTTAGCCATCAATAAAAGTTTGTCATATCAGATGATGGATAAATAGTCCCTTAGATTTCCAAAAACAATATTTTTTGAAAAGATTGTGAGTTTTGGAAATCTCACTATCTTCATTATCCTACAAGTTATCCTTTCACTAAAAATATTCATTCAAATCTTCCCACGTCACCCTGTTGATTCAAAAAAGCTGATTTCAGGCTATTTCCACCATTTTTCCCTTCATCACTCTTCCCATCATTTTACTTATTTTTCACTCCTCTCCTAACAGTCCTTTTCCCTCTGAAAAACCCCATTTACCCCTTCATTGATTCTTCATTTCCCTTGAAAAACATATCTAAACCATGAAAATATCTTCATTTTCTTTGCGAAAATACCTTTCTCTCACCCTATCAGAACCTCTAAAAAGGCTTAAAACACTATGTTTTTAGCCTAATATCTGACCATTTGAAAAACAAGGCTTTAAGCCGCTTCGAGCTTAAATCCTTCGCCCTTTCCTCATATGACCCTAATCATGACCCTCCACTATATCTCCTAACCCCTATTTTCCCTTTATCTTACCCCACCTCACATTTCTCTCCTGACTGATCTCCACCGTCGGTCAAAAGCATCGAGCCACGATCCAACAACCCTTATCTCACCATCCATCATCCCATTTCCCATCACAACCCCCGCTACCTGACAAACTTTCTTACATCACACCTTGACCCCACCTTCCACTCACATCCCTCACCCAATCCCCATTTACCACCTGTACTCCACTACTGCCCCTCCAAAATTTCACCCGCTCAACCTCCACCGTTGACCTGGCTCCCCTAGATCCAATGGTCTACAGTCCATTTCGCATGCATTTCTCTGTAACAGGTTAGCACCCCATTTACACGTGAAATGGGCAATTTTCCCTTGGAAAAGTGTCACCGACTAAGTGGTATCGCGTCCATTTGGGTTAATACCACTTACCGCTAAACTTCAGCGCGAAGACCACTTAGTTTTCACCCAAAACCACCTTTGCCTTTTCGTGCCCAAAATCAAAATTCGCTACTGTTATTACTAGTTCTACTTATGGAACCCCTCCGTTACGCATCTTCCTCCCTCTGCAATCGCCCCATCGCCTTCTCCCATGCCTCTGAAATGCAGTCTAGCCAAAGAACGCAGGTTTTATTTTATGTGTTTGTTTATGGTTGCAGGTTTAATAGTGGCCAAAGTATTACAGGCCCTCCCACAGTCATATAAGTGGTTACAATCTTTGGATGACGATCCATGAGACCAAAACAGATGAAGAAACTAGATAAATGGTTTGATTTCAAGGTTAGATCAATGATTCATGACCATTGATCCATTCAATAAACCCTCCAGTGCAGCAAAGAAAAACCCTGTATACAAGAAGAAAAAGAAGATCAGTGAATGAATGAATAACAAAGGATTAAAATGCCTAATAAAATAGATTAAAGAAAAACATAATATTAGCAACAATAGTAAGCATGAAGAACAAATTCAAAAGACAGATGATTAAATTTAAACAGTTAATAAAGTGAAAAGGATAGAAAATATGATTAAGGAGGCCTAAAAGCACAATCAAGGCCAAAACAAAGTTTAAAGAAACAGATCAAGACAAATCATCCTAAAGCATGCTTCAAAGGTTAAACCCATGAAGCAGTTACTTCATCAAAGGGCTAAATGCCACTTACAAGCATCATTTTCCCTCAAAAACATATAGAAGTTATTACAGTCAGAGATATTTTCAAAAGAAGCAGCTCAATAGTTATTACAAAGTTATCAAAAAGCCTAAAAGTCAAATATTACAACTAAAGTAGCTCAGAAATTAACACAACATTCATTAGGCAGAGTAACTCATTTTAGATATTTTTGCCCTGGGCCTTGCATGGTCTCAAAGGTAAAAAATCATTAACTCAGTCATAAATAAAATATATTAACCCTAGCTTTCATTCACCTCCTCATTTTCTTATAAATATAGAATTATGACTTCATTATAAAGCATTCTTGGTTGGTTGTAGAATGTTGTTACTGTTAGTTGTTTAGAGTGTTGTTGAGCTAGTTGAGGAGTGCTAGGCTAGATAGAGAAATATTTGAGCTATAAAGACTCACTGTGTAGGAGTATGTAACTGGTTTGAACATTAATGAAACAAGCTAATTCACAGGATCCTGGTCTATGTTAATGGTGATGATTTTCCACACTGCTTTTGTTTTCTCCTTACGTTTTCATTCTGTCCATTTTCTCTGATAAAGAAAAAAAGATTTAGATTAGGATTTACTGTCAAAGGTACCCTATTTCTATCTGCAAGCTTTATCTTTATGTTTTCTTTTTCTAGGTTTGATTGCAGGATTCTTAATTGCCCTCCAGTTTTATCTAGCTTGTTGTTTTTAAGAATGATTCAATAGAGTATAACCAGGGAAGTGTTGGTAAGCCCATACCCTTCTAAGTAAAACTTGAGATATTGTTCTTGAAAGATCTTTTCAAAGTATGCTAAGTAGAGTCTAAAATAGGGAATTCTATGGTATGCCCTGTCCTCTGTTCTATATTTAAAGGTTGTTTGAAATATCCCTAGAGAGTTTGTCAAAAGAAGATTAGATTATTTCTGTTTGATCTTAGGCTGCTCTCCTTGTTATCTTGTATGTTTTCTTTATCTGAAAGTAGTCTTTGGATTACTGGATTGTTGCCTTAAAGGTTTTCTTTAATAAAATTTTGTCCAAAGAAGTCTATGGTTTGTCCTGCCCTTTGGCTTACTTCAAATAGTTACTTTGAAAGGCTTTTCTTGTTTAAATAGAGCTAGAAGATTCTTGACTGACTATTGCATTATTGCCTTCACAACAATTTAATGTTTCGTATCATAGATTAGTCTAAAAGATCCATGTAACTTAGATAACTTTCCCTATGAAAACCCTTGAATAGTTGTTGAACATGTTAGGGTCCAGTGATTTGGCTGATTATCAAGCCAAATGACAGTGTAATATCAAACCAATATTTGGAGCCCAAGGACCTAGCCTTCCTGGACTCAGAGAGGGCTCTCTCTATTTGTGTAAGGGATATATGTGTGTTTTCTTATTGTGTTCTTGATTTTAGGCTAGTTATGAAGTAGGTTTTTGGTTTTGGTTTTTAGGTTATGAGGGATGAACTGATCAAAGAATAAGATAGGTAAAAATATGTCAGATCAATTGGGCTATTGTTGGAGAGGTAAATCCCCTGTACGGACAGAGGCAATCCCTACTAGCCTAGATCAGGTCTAGCAACAACCAATTCACGCTACGATGCAAGTTCCTAATTGCAAAAGACCAAGATGCGATAAGAGGCCTACCTTAAGTCCTACGTTGTTATCGTTTGTGAAGAAGATGGTGCTTCCATACCTTGCTTTGGAAGATTACAATTCTATCGCTCAATGCAATCGAACACCTGCACGTATAAGAAGAAACAACAAACAAAAAAGCGTAAAACCTAATACATGCAATTATGTATCAGTCAGAGAAGATACAACTCATAACATAAAACATGAACATCTGAGTGGAACCATAATCGAAGTTCCTTATTATTAATCAAAACAAAGAAAGATACAACCTGAGCTCTGACGCTGGATCTTCCTTTAGCGGGTCGACAGAGGAGTACATCTCAGTAAAGCTCGTCGGGAAAAGGACAAGTCTCTCTCTCTTCGGCTGTCTGACGATAATCTCCTTAATATGAATCATCTCTATTCAGGCTACTAAGGCTCAACCATTCAACCCCTTCATTAATGGAAAATGGCTATATTTATAGAGGAGAGGAGGAGGTTTGGATCCCTACAATAGTGGAAGGGAGGCCTTATCCCTTGGGAGGTTCCCCATAAGGTGGAAACAAGAGGCCAAAGGGTGAAGGTTGTGTTTATTCAGTCGAAACCACTCCTCATGACTCATCAATGAAGTTGTTGTAATTGAAACTTCACATCTTTTTTTAAAAAAAATTCCATAAGCAGATTGGCGCGGATGCTTAACTGGGACAGAGCACCAACTGGCATGGGATCAGTGTTAATTTTCCTCATTGGCACGAGGACATAATGGGCTACTAGCGCCAAGGCAAAAAGAGGTGTTTTTAGGGGTCTACTCAGGAAATGATCAACAGAAGGAAAGTTGTCCTCATGGAAAGGGATGCAATGATGGCATTTGCAAGACATGACACTACTTATTGGTCACAGAAATGACCCTCCAATGGGAAATATGGGAATTGTAGGGATGGTGACAAATTAATGTGTAACAGATGCCCCCTATAGCATGAGGCCCGAGAGAGAGAGAGGGGTGAAATTATTTACGAGAACATGTCCAACTGAAAACACTGCCGTCGGAAAACCTGCATAGACAAGTACAACTAATATCTCAAATACATGATACATATGCGGTATGGGCGCAACCATCTGTAACAGAGTAAACAATAATCAAGATCCAAGGCATGGACGTAGCGATCCAGTAAGGATCGATAAATAGACTCAAGTATGGTCACAACCATCCAATGAATGAGTCATGTAACCAATCATAATAACCCACAAAATTGCAGCTTGGATTCTATCAGAAAAAATCTAGGGTCTTGTGCTCCATCTCGACCCGAACAAAGTACACGTTCAAGCATGTGAATAAGTGAGCTATAATCAAACATGCAAGAACATCGTCTGATTACCAGCCAATGATGAAAGCTATTAACAGACGTGAGAGGAACCACCAATAATGACAATGGAACTCAAGGTAGTATAGGTACAATCCGTGGAATGTGAACAATGAGTTGGCGTCGAACACCCACAGAATCATCCGATCGAAGTTCAATGATGAAAACCTTATATCGAATGTGAAGAACCTGCCATTGAAACATGCAGGCTCCAAGGTATTGAAAGGGAGTCTCTAGATCAACTTCATGGATAATGAGCTGAAGTCGATATGAAGTGACCTTGATCGAAGGTGGGCCATAGTGTTTCCCACATCATCGACACGAGACAGAGGAAAATAATCTTGTGAATCAAGATCGGATGAGAATGAGAGGAAGGTTGAAATTTGCAGAGGTCAACTTCTCTTAAACATATCGACAGCACAATAGTGAATTTGGCAATATTTGACATCAAAATATCAAAGGTCATGATGACGAGACAAAGAGCAGATGAGAGGTCAAAAGGGAGTACCAAAACCCACGGAAGCCAATAGATAATGAGATGAGATGTCCCCAACATGACACGAATGCAGACAAGCGCCATGTTCAAGAGCGACATACTGCCGACATGACGACGATACTGGTTCCACTTTCCCCCACCATTTCTGGGGAGTACCTCTTTATTTTTACACAAGCTTGAAGAAGATACCATATGCTTGTCATATAAGTTCGTCCTTCGGACGAATCCATCCTAGTACATTTAACAAGCCCTAGGAAGGAGAAACTCGAATATCGTCATTAAGACTGGATCTGATGTCATCAGGGTTTAACGAGTCTAACAAAGGAAGAACTCGGTGTCTTTTCATGTTTAGAGAGTTTGAAAAGATAGTGGAAAAGTATACTCCAAAAGTCCCTTTTCGTAAATATTTCCTCAGATCCAAAAAGGTAGAAAACTATGTCTGAGAAAACCTCCTAGTCGCGATAGGCTAGGGTATTCCTTTTTCGTAAATAATCCATCCCAGCCTGAAAAAGGGGTAAACGTATACTGGGTAGATGTTGTTTCACAGCTCCTTTTAATGAGTTCAAAATGAAAATA